>JAMKCH010011167.1:20000-28082 GCA_023653785.1 Ophioderma brevispina | reverse complement strand
AAACTTCATTTCCCCTCCCAATCTACCTCTGAAAAGCACTTTATTCAGTTATCACGGCGCAAAATTTGGCATGATCTCCCAGAAGCCATCACAACAATACAAACAAAAATACTTCAAAGCTCAACTGAATAAACATTTCTAAACCAGGTACAATTCTTATTAAAATTACTCCCCAAGTCCTTATTTCTATCCTCACTTGATCTTCTTCTCATTTCTATCTCTTCACTCCTTACTTTTTCTTTAGCTCACCCTCTTCAACCTCTGTTTCCTCATTATCAGATGATGGCCTATAGTATTACAACTCAGCAAGATATGTTGAAAGTCTGTCTTTCTTGTTCAATTCCGTATCATGTATTCCCGTCAATGTATGTTTAGGTTAGATTTATTGTTTGTTTTCTTGTATGTATATTTAAACTTATGTAATATCTTTATCATCCCTCGTGTCATTATTAAAGTATTATTTAAATATTGACGTATATTTTACTTTATGGATTACAGGACCAGCAATAACTAGCAGCCCTATCGGGTTGTCCAGTACTGGTGCTAGCATATCATATCCGCACCTGCTCATCTTTGTACAGTTTAATGGATACTTCATTTATTATGTATTATTATATAAATATACTGTATGTACATTTCTGTCACGTACGATATGTTATGCTGAATAAAGGAATCTTGATTTCCAAGTTGAATTAAACAATGAGTTTTGTGCAGTATACTGAACCCTTCGACTGCAGTGGATTATCTTTTCTTCAAAGCAGATTTTATCCGATGGGGGGGGGGGATTCAGGGGTTTGTTGAGTACCCGTGCTCAATTCCAGGGTTTGAAATTGACCCCACAAAAGGATAACAAGACCAATCTTCAGTGAAAATAAACCTAAAGCGGGAGTTGACGGAGCCATTTTTGTAAAATTATACTTAGTCTAGTTTTCCGGTTTTTTTAAAATAAGGGGACCAATTTGCAGTCTCATATAACCCTTGTGGGACCTGTTCTTCAACGTGACTAAAATACCTTTAAATAGCCAATATACAAAAAAAATACACACTCGGGGGTTTATTTTGCTGATATGTTGAGGTTACATTCCTATTTTTATATTGAACCAGTCACAATCAAACTGAATTTGATACCCCCTAGAACTTCCTTATTGTGAATTGTATACCCTAGAGGTTGTCCCGCATTTGCAGCTCCCTCTTTATTTGGAACAAGCATTGGTCCCGACCAAAATTCAAGACCCCCAGAATTTTATTCCAAAATATCTTAATAAAACGTGCATGCCTGTAAAAAGAGATACGAGTCATTTCCAGAAAGAAAGAATGCTTACCGCTCGTCTACCTGAGCGTTTTAACAACAATTTTCTCGGGGGGGGGGGTAACCAACCCCTGTGGATTTTCCTCTTTTACACATCCGATTCCTATCAATTTTGGTACCACAAGATAGCTTTGCGGGTTTTTTCTCTTTACTTGGTATCCAAATAATACCAACAATTCCCAATTGATTCCATAAGGAACGATTGAAAGATACATGAATAATAGGTGGGGGTGGGGTGGGGTTAGAAAGCGGAAAAATCTTTAAGGAGGATTAATAATATCCTAATATATGTGCATGCTAGTAGTCAAAGCACTTAGGCCTACTCCATAATTATTGGAGCTGAAAACCTGAAATTAGGCAAGACAAGGACAAAGACTTTTTTTAAAACAGTTTTGAATCCTATTTTGTTCGAACATACCCACCCATACTCGAAAAATCAAACCAATATTGACAAACCTGACAATTACGCGCAATTAATCGCCTGATTCTGTCCCTTTTCCATAGTTTCACTATTCAGTTTGTACGTGCACGATCGGGTTCTTTGGTAGAGAAAAGGGCCCCCGTGCAATTTCCGGTTTCCCTCACGTGCGAGCGGCGAAAGAGATCCAGTGTATAGAGATCATGACTTCGTCATGCTTGCTGCATTGTCACGCCATCAAACACCTTCGGGCGAAACACCAACTGCAATCGCCTTCTTGCATGCCCTAATTCACGCTTTTTGTCAGACAAACTAATGTAATCAAATCAACTCTTTTAAACAAAAAAGCATTATTTCGTAGATGGCGAATTCTCATGGGCCTAAAATATTTCTTGTTTGTTGTTCGTGACTCGACTTTCGCCCATTTTGGTACTTTTTCGGCGTGTTTAGCTTTATTTTCTGGCACGGAATTCACATATCTCTATCATTTCTCTGGAAAATCAAAGTTTAGTATCTTCTATACGTTGTAAGTTACATAAATTGAATCGCAAATTTCAATAATCATTTCGATTTTTTAAATTTTCTTCGAGGACTCGCACTCGCAATCTGAGCGCTTTGGATTTAAAATTGGTGACGTCATATCGGGGGTCACGTCCTGTAACAATTACCGGAAGTAATGCCACTGGCGTTCCTACTGTTGTAACAAGAAACAAGATCTCCCATTTTTTAGGGCCATTGCTAAATATTTAGGTCCCTTATTGGCATAACTTGTATCTATACCTTGTTAAACTGTATTTAGTGTTGAAAAACTTTTCATTTACACATCAGGTTTAATTGGGTGTGAATTTTTTGTGAATCTTTAATTCTTTTGAGGATTAATATTAATTTATGGCTATCATAGATCATTAAACAAGATAGCAAGGTCATCATTACTTCATAATGCTATACCCCTATATCGTACTGTACATTAACGAAATATCCTTGCTTAACTGTATAAGTCCCATTGGAATGGATTAAAAAGAGGTTGCTTACCAATGGTGTCCATATCTGGCTTATTTTGTCAGTCATTTCTTTCATTGTTTTCAACACATTGGAAGCATATTAGGGTCAAGTCAAGGTCATCTGCAATTATATAACCCTAAAAAGATCCTTGTCATTTGATTGGAGGATTATCGCCACGTGTAATTAAATAAATGAAATATTGCATTCTTCGCTCAAACACGTGGCATTTTTGTTCCATTTGGCGGGCATTTTTGTTCCATACGTTTCGTTCTATTGCACTCCTCGTGCTCTTCACAAACGCCGGTACCTAATGTACGCACTTAATACGGACTTTGCCGGGGCTATGGATGCTATTATTAGATTAGTGCATGCGGTGCAGAACGAGTCTCGGAAATTGCGGTCTTTGCGCGAGTGAACAATGGAGGCACTTGTTGTTGTTTCTCCCGGCAAAATTATGTTTTGCTGCAGGATCTACGTAGAATTCCCGGCGCATGGAGGTGTCTTTAGACCAAGTTTCATGCAGTGACTATTCAAATCGTAGGAAGGGTTAATGAAAGTCAGCATTAGGTAGTCTACCCTGCAGCTGCCCCGGGGAGCTAGGGCCCGGCTCGTAGCTAACACTGCTACTTGACTTTCCCGGTCAGGCTATAGCTGAGCGTAGTCAAGCAGTCCTGAGCTTAATGCAAGGATCTAATGTTATATAAAACAACTAATGAATGTTTTTTTCATGGCGGTGCAATGGAAAGAATATTCAGAACGAGTTGAAGGACCTGTTTTCGCATCTACCGAGGCGAGGTACTGCAAAACTTGCAAGGTTCCCTGGCTGGGAGCAAAATGCTATGAGCTACATTAGCCACAAAATAAAATATATGCACAATATCCACGCAAGTTAAAAAAGAATAGACGAAATAAAGAACCATCCTAATTCATATCTCGACGAAACATAGATTAACACCAGTCACACCATGAAAAAAGTGTTGGATAGACAAAGATGGAAATGGCGGGTTCCCAACATCACTGGGAACGGACAGCGGTTAGTAATTCTGCATGCTGGAAATGTTTGTTCCCAGAGCCAAACTCAGCTTTAGGATTATCATAACGAGATGAACACTAAACATTTCCAAGAATGGATGGAAACACAGTTATTTCCAAACATACCCAAGGGCCCATTAATGGATAAGCCATCATAGCGTCAAATCTGAGAACCATCCGACATCAAATAGCAAAAAATCAGAAATGCAATAATAGTTGAAAAGCCGGAATATTGCATTACCCGCCAAGTATACGAAAAATAGCTCTACATTTTCATCAAGCAAAAAAAAAAACATGAGCTCACAAATATGAAATTGGCATTCTGGCCAAAAACTACGGCCATGAATTGTACGTATGTCTCCCTTCCACTGTGACTTGAAACCTGAAGAGCTGATATGAGCCAACATATAGGGTTAAGTTTCTTGGAACAATACACAATTCAGTATGGTAGCATTAAGAAATCATTTGATGAGGCAGTGGAACAAATTGCAGCTTCTGGCAGGACAAATGTAGTGCGACACATCCTAATGTGGCGAGCTCTTATTAGGATAAACAGAACATCTGTGACATTAAAAATTGAATCCCGAACATTGGAATGTGTCCAAAAAGTTTTGGAAGTTTTACGGTTGCTTGGATTTACAATAAGTGAAACTGAAAACCCACAAGGTTAAAAATATTACTCTTTCAAACGTTAATATGGATACGGAGTATGAGTATCACTTTATTCTTAAGCTTAACAAATCAAATATTCCTTACAAATGCAAGAGCAAATGGTCCACTATATTTGGTAGTAGTAACACCGAACAGGCTTGGAACCTGACTGGTAAATGTATGTACCGCTGCCGCAGTAGTCAGACCACTTGCTAGAGATTCTGACATGTACGCAGTAACACAGCCCATCCTTAGTATACCCATAGAAGTCTAGAAGATAGAAAAATACAGTGTGAGTCAATAAAACCCCTACATTTAGAAAGAAAATAACTAAAATAGGTAAGAGTTATTTCTGCTAAAACATTTGCTTTGGTTGTGAAGAAATAAACGGGCTCGTTTATTTGGTGTCAGTTGGAGTTATATGCCTATTTGCTGAGAGACTTAAAATCCTGTTTGGCCACTTTGAGCCAAAAAAAAAAAAAACATGCATTGTTCGCATAATGTTTCAGCAGTGCTTTTAGTAAAACGATAACACCAAATTATTGTCAAACAATAGAAGGTGGGAGAATAATTGCATGATTACAAATTAATATCTCCGAGATTACACACGAAAATGCAGAGTGAAACAATGTTCAATATCCTAGATAAGGAAGTCAAGATGGCTTGTGTAAGACCATGGGAGTTTCCGTATCCTGACCCATCTGACACACTTTCGAATTCGGAAACCTTAACGGAATAAACAGGTGCTTTATTCTTCGAAGGGTTCCGAATTCATAAGTGTGTCAGAAAAAAGAGTGTGTCAGATGGGTCAGGTTACGGAAACTCACTAAGACCACAGTTTACTTTAAATCAGCAAGTTTTCAATCTTTTAAAGGTGCAATGAGAAATTTCAAGTCATCAATATTTTCTGTGATATGCAGTGGTTTCATATAGATTAGATACTCAATAGATTCCCTACCTTATATTTAGTTACTTAGTACATAAATAACTTAAAATGAAAACAAAGATGATTTGTATATGCTTATATTTCAATAGAAAGCATAGGCTGAATTCCCTTTTGGCTCATATAGGAAATTAGAAATTTCACAATTTCATTTCATTTTATTGCCAGATTAAAACATACATAAACAAAAATGATTACAAGTACTGAATTGCACGATTAAATATAAAACATCCACACGAAGGAGGATGGTCATAACACTTGTATATATAACACTCATAAAAAAAGTATTGCACTATCAACTTGTAAAAAAAAAAACCAATAAAACATCTGATCATATAAGGATGATCACAATGCATCTCTTCCCACAACTACAATAACAAAAACAAAATAGGACAGAGGAGTGCACCTGGCAGGGAAGACCAAACAGTGATTAATAAAAAAATCACTTTCAAAGTGGCCAACCTTTAAAGGCTGACTCAGAGATTTCGAAATATATATTTTTTGTGTAGTAATTAAAAATAGTCAACTAGAACTAAAGATACTCGCCTAAAATGCTCAATTCCAAAGTTAGAGATGA
Source organism: Ophioderma brevispina (assembly GCA_023653785.1). NCBI lineage: Eukaryota > Metazoa > Echinodermata > Ophiuroidea > Amphilepidida > Ophiodermatidae > Ophioderma > Ophioderma brevispina. Next base: position 22,150 of record JAMKCH010011167.1, on the reverse strand, counting down.
ATCGCATTTTTCATTTTCATGCAGTACACATTTATGTACACCATAACAGTGAATAGGATACCGTGTATAACAAAATTTCCGGATCCGGAATTTTTAAACAAAGTTGTGATTTTCTATATGAAGGACTTCGATTTGGGCTTAGTTATTTCACACAGTGATTATTATATGGACAAGCATTATGTATATGCAAATAACACAATTTGTTTGAAAATTGAGGGCGCCCTCCCCGTGAAATATCAGAGTCAGCCTTTAAAGGTGGTTGTTCCGATTTATGTGTATTGTGTTCTCTACTTGATATGAGAGCCTGGCACGTGCACATACACCCCATCAAGTACCGTGAGAAACAAACTTGCGGTTTTTGATGTTAGACGCAATAATTCAGGTGGCAAGGCCCTATTCAATACTGTGCTAAAAAAAGGGGTGAAAGTCTGACTCAGAGATTTCGAAATATTATTTTTGGTTGTAATAATGAAAATAGTCAACTAGACTAACGATTAGTAACCTAAAAGGCACATTTCGAAATGCTTGGATGAATGGATTTTTGTTTCGTTTTGATGCAGTCAAATTTATGTGTATATTACGTCCCATAGGATACTGTGTATAATAAAATTGACGGATTCCGAATTTTTTTTAAAACAAAAATTGTGATGTTCTTATGAAGGAAATTGATTTAAGCTTAGCAAATTTCACACAGTGATTAGTCGATGGAACAAGCTTTACTGTACATGCCAAACCAAAACACGATTTTTTTGGAATTTGAGGGCCGCCCTCTCAGGAAATCTTGAGGAGGCCTCTTACACTAAAACGGCGGTTTTTGTTACTATTGGGAATGACATGGACGAGGGCTAAAATTTCAGGGACGAGTAATTGAAGAAAAAATACAGCCTTTCTCTTGATATCAAAATCGATTACTACTTCGGGTTAAAATCAGGGGGGTCCCAAAGACGATCGGAACACGCCCCTTTAAGTGCACTCAAAACAGCAACAAGGGTTAGAAATGTAGAGGGAAGAGATGTACTGGGCCAATGCAACTTTGATCCCAGGCAATAGGCCACATACAAAAATATCACCATCTACTCACACCGCCCCTTATAACACAAACTACACCCACCAACCCATCCACTCACACTCGAAATACACGTTACACACAAAGAAATACTAGTATCAAACACGTATTCCCACGTACACACAGAGCTGACTCAAACTGTGACTAATACCCACACAAATGCACACACATAAAAAATAAAAACAAAAATTACCCAAAAAATCATTGAAGCCAACTAAGATTTAAAGCGGCACTGGCACATTTTCATAAAATATGAAATTTCCTCAATTTGCTCTCAAATGATAGTCCAGGCCATTGGAAAAACAGAGATATATTTTACACATAAAAAATAACATACCCCAAACAGATAGCCACATTGATACGAGGATGAAGACATCCAGGTAATTTGTAGGCGCCAACGTTGTTTCCATACTTTATCAACAAAATTGAATATTACATGAATTTTTGACGCCGTAACTCACTGTTTAAAACCCACAAAGGATTTAGACCGGTCAAACAGTTTTCATGCGTGGAAACATGCATACGTACGGCGTGCGTGTTCGTGTGTTAACGCCTTTTTCGTCGTCATGCTGAATTTCCCGCTCGCCGCGACGTTAAATGACAAAATCGTTCCGTTACCATAAGGAAGCTGATTTTGGTCTTAATCATTTCGGGTGACGGCTTTGTATATAAAAGCTTTACAACCATGCAAAAATATCGATTTTGAAAATCTTAGGGCGCCCTATTTTTTTCAAATGTGCCAGTGTCTCTTTAAAGTGCACTTTTTAGAGGAGGAGCTAGGACCCAGGTCAAACATCATCGTTTACCCCTCACTACAGAAAAGGTTTGACACCTTTGGTAGTTAGTATGGACCCTCTACATCAATGCTTGGTAGGTAGTACTCCCAAACACTAAAGCGGATGATTGCTTTGTAATTGAAATTATTTGAGGCAATTTACAATTCAAAATACTTTGTATTTTATACTATGTGACGCATAGTGTGTCTACCCCACAATTGGTTTTAAAAAAATTGCCTACCAACAACATATCACACATTTTAGAAGGCTTCAGTCACCTGTGTGTTACAATGCAGAACTTTTATCTT
>JAMKCH010011167.1:0-17500 GCA_023653785.1 Ophioderma brevispina | reverse complement strand
CGAGATTGGCTAATCGTTGCTTTCGAATTTACTGAGTTATTGCTTATTATCGGAACACGTTTTTAAAACATGGGCCACACCGCCACCAGTGGGGTATCTATTACAAACAATAAAAGAAATATACACGCGTTACAATGAATAGAATCTTAGAATTAAGTACAAAAAACGAAAAAATGAGATTATATGACTGGGTACTAGGGCCAATTCAAGGGCTCTTATTTTCTTATGTGATAGACACAATGTTATTCCCTGGTATCAAGGATGACCGAATCACAAGCGGATGCGCTATTATGTTACAATCCGGCAGTTTGTTCTTAATAATATTTGAAAAATATGGCCGTATTCCTTAATGTATGAAGCAAAGTCAAAATGTTTTGCATAATAATGCGTCGGTTATTTCTCACTTCATAATCGTTGTTCATTATGAACAGAGTTGTGGAATTATTTTATTAAATGGTGGAAGGGCCATATTACGGTTATTCGTTGGGGTCCAGGGACAAAACGAACCACACACGAATATAGAGGATTTTTTTCCTGTCCGTTCATTAAACGTTTTTGGGGCGTGGCGACGATTCCATTCGTTTGAGAGGTTGTATGTGTTACCCTTCAATACAATAGAAATTATACTCGATGTAACGATACCAGATCAGATTATTGGCAGTAATTAAAAAATGTCGTTTCTCTCACGAAGAAAATATACAAGGCCAAATGCACTGAAGAAATTCAAACACCAAAAGTGAAACAAACTCTGAGCATTAACATAAGGGAAAAACTGCTACGAATAGGAATTATTACTCACTAATGTTCTTTTACGTCACTAAGGAATATTAGAATATTACATTTTTATTTCATCTTGTTTCTATTTACAAGCTTGTTTAATACATCTATGGTCCTGTCCTTTATCAGTAGTTTAGAGTTTTTGACAAGTCATAACAAACTACACTATTGAAGTGGCCTAATCATCCTCTTCACCCAGCATTGATGTTCATGCCACTTTTTTATTGTTCGTTGATTGACTCAAAAAAAAGGAATCGATAGTGTGTCCCAGACTTTACGATAATTTTCAAATGCATCTGGAACGATGACTACAATATTCGATTCGAAAAAAGTCATGTACGATGTGTTTAAGCTGCTTCATTGCTGAACAAAGTGAGCATTTCAGCTTTTATTTTGATCTCAACACCACTGCCCCTCCAAATGGATTTGATGACCATCGACAATATGCGTTTTACTGACAGGATAAAAAATCAGGGACTATAGTTAACCTGACCTCTTGAGCCGCTTAGGTTTGTTTCAAATAGTTGCGATCATTCAGTAATGTGTTTGAGATTAATTCGTAAACCTATTGTTTCCGTTGGAACATAGGGCATCATTGGAGGCTATTATTGGGTCGGGGTGAGGTGATACGCACACCGGAGTACGAGTGGGTCAAGTTGGTCTGTTATTAACACAACATGAGCTAGCAACCAGACACGACCTGTTATATACCAATGAGGTGTTTTGAAAACATCGATATGGTAACAGGTTATATAGACCAGTTAACAGCAATGTTTGTAAACAAGTTAGGGCCCCTGGTATCTTGAATGAAATAGTTCGGCGGACTGTTACAAACTGGGAATGGTATCTGCTGAGCGGGGTATTGGTCATTTTGTGACCCCCATGTCAGATCTGTCATATCTGACAGATCAGATCTGACACAGCCTAGTCGGGACTACCAGTAATAAATGAGGAAGGGATGGGCGATAACTAGTTATGTTGTCTCATCAACTACATTACACTTTAATATAACACAGAAATGAAGGGGTCCCTTTGTTGTTTGAACAGGCACAAAAGGCGACTAAGTCAATATCATTCGCGCGGGAGGTCCTAATCGGAGTCGAGAAGGAAAAGTCGTGTCGCGCCAGGCAATCTACAGTTCAAGAATCTTATGTTCCCCTTTATACACCTGAAACTGTGTAACATTTGTATGTACCTCAAAGTGCATGCAAGGTCAGCCGGTAGCAAGGTTCTAGTGCGAGGCACATCTGGATACCAGGGAAGCTAAGCCTGATGTGCTAGCCAAATAAATAACCGTACATTTCTGTTCTTGCCGGCAGAGTACAAGGGCTATGGTGTTTCGAAGCTTTTCGAGGTAAAACAGAAGCCTATTTAACTTCAGTCGGATCACACCCTACGAATCCCCACAAGCGGCAGCCATGAGACCGAGGTAAACCCAGATAGTGGGAGTGGACCGACTACTAAAAATCGCTAGCAAATGATTACAACTATGGCAATCCGTTTTATGATTCGTGTGTTTTCCCCAAACTTCCAGGAAGTCCCGATATTAGGACGCAAGTCATGAAATTATGATTTACATGGGCTTAACCCTTAGTCGAGTCTTCGTCCAGGTCGGTACGATACTCGTACTAAAGCATATGTCTTGAAATAGACTAGCTCTCGGGTCGCGCCGGATTTTGATGCTGTTAGGATGGCAGTCTTACCCCCACCCCCACACACCAACACCACCCCAACCCATATAAACAATGGACTGAATCGTTGTCTTCCGTGAATCCCGATTGTCCGCCCCATATAATGAAGAAAAGTGAAAATACCCATTTGGAATGGGAGGTTGTTTACCACCTAGCCGAATCAGTAAACTCATGTACTATTCACATGTTCACTTATGATTGGTCCATGTTTTTTATCGCCGTTGTGAGTAAAAAAATGGTGCAAGAGTTCAAACAGCGACACATAGCTATAATGGACCACCCTGTATGCGATAACGCGTACCGTCCATATCTAAATTCTTAACGGGATAAATTCCCAATTAGATCCAATAAACGCAGCTAAACGGAATTGTAAAAACCCGAATAGGCCGTGTCAGATATGTCAGATCTGCCACATGGGGTCACAAAATGACCCAACCGCTGCTAGAGTTTTAATTACTATGGGCCATAACGATCGCAGCATGGATTCGCAGGCAACAAAAAGATGTGACGTATGATGTTAACTGGTCTATACGTTTGGAGAAATTACAGGCCGCATGCCGCTGGGGCTGATGATCCTGATGATATGCCACTGCGTGTGCCACTTGATCCGTTCGAGATGATGTAGTTGTACCAATAATTATTCGCTGACCGGCCTTGCCTTTTATTCCATCGAAGATGGTCTAAAATCGGAGTAGATAAAAGCCACTACAGTGAACGTTACCCCAAGGCATCTGTGTAGCAAGCAAATGATTGGGAGAATATCAACAGTCATGCACGCGTGGGTGGGGATCATGAAAGCAGTGCAATGTTTCCTCTGGGTCCCAATTAACCTTTAAGAATTAAAAACATGAATGGATACTAGGAATTTCATGTACACTTTCCTAAGCAGCAGAAACAAACTTTGATTGGAGACAGGCCACCCTTCACAGTGGATAACTTCTCAGTTCATTGACATGTAATGGGAGACAGGGACCCATGGTTTTGAGAGTACACACTTATGTGTTACACTGCCCAGTAAGCACACACTATGAGTTGACAAATATGCTCATCAACCAAGGGCACAGTTCAGTGGGTTATACTTGTCACATGCATTTGACATGAAATGATTCTTGTGTAGTATTTTCTTTGATCGTGTCCAACACACTGTGGTTCTCAAACATGACCCAGCCAGAGATGGGCACAACGTCCGGCTGCCCACCGAATTCCGCAAGGTCCCCCGTTTGTGCCACCGTTGCCCAGCGTGGCAGACAGAGGTATCATATATTCTACACAACACTCATGGGTGGGTTTTCTAAATCACTTGTGAATGCAAGCTATTGAACGTGTGCCATAGGGAGTTGATACTTCATTGCCTCAGTTCAGTTTCAGTTTTATTTTGGAATTCACTTTTAACCCAACTAGTGGCCACCCATAACCCGAGGGGGCATCAAACATACACAAAGAATAAAAAATACACATGTGCAAATACTACACAGATAACAAATAAATCAAGCATAAATAAAAATGTGACAACTGCAAACCAGAAAATCTTGTGCGATCAATAATTATGGGACAAATATTCAGTAAGGAAACAACAATATTGGTAATTATTGATCAAGCAAAAAGATATTTGGCTGTAATAAAACCACTCACACGCACACTCTCGCGTATACACAAATGAATCCAATTATGGCAACAAGAACATGAAGTAAATGTTAGCAAATAAAATGGCTATACCAAGTATGCAGAATTGTGGTAATTTAGACCTGGAAATTTGAGATTATACTGGACGGATCTCAAATAAAACACCTGTGTTTCCAGGACGATTTAGATATAAATTTTACAACTTACTATCCAAATGTTACCAAGGAGACTGTCAATTGACAAACATGCACATGCTTTTCTAACATCAGAAGTATTTAACTTCATTATTTCCAAAATAAAACCAGTCCCAGAATTTAGGGAAATTATGAGACAGCAGATCATTTCTAAGATTGGTCAAATTTCCTCATCTCTGATTTTGAATGCATCACAAGTAAACATAAAATGAATGGTATCCTCAATACAATTTTTCAGATTTACCAAATATCTGAATGATCAGAGGACCCAAGACCCTAAATGTTGTAATCATAGTTGTAAAGTGTTCCGTTGGCATTTGAAACTTAGTGAGCTGGTATAAAAATTTGTGGAACGAGGAGATTTGCTCCATCATTGGGTGGTGTTTGTACTTGCAGTAGGTGCTCAAGGATTTCTTTGTAAGGCTCTCTCATACCACTCCTTATTCTGAAGATCGTATGTCTATTGACCAAAGGCGTGAACCCATTTTTGTTAAATGTTGCTCGCATTTTGAAGAATGATCTAAACACAGAAAACCAGTATTATGAAACATGATCCAACCATTTCCATTGTGATTCTTCGTTTGGTTCTCGTATATTGAGAAGAGCTTTGTGAGGAAGATTTTGGGATACCTATGTAATTTCCCAATTAATAAGGCGATGGAAATATTTAATTCTGTGATTAGCTTGATTTGTCTGCAATTGGTCACACCCTAAATCCAACCGTATAGGGGCTTCTTTTGCAGTTGTTTTCTGTTGGCCTTTAAAATCGTTCTTGCCATTGGTAATGAAGGGCCACTCATTTATCATTGTCAGAATTACTGCCACAAACCCAAACCCGAACATGCATAAATTAATTGTGGGAAGCGCAACACTTTTCCAGAGAAGATCACCGTAGTAAACACACCGGTTAAAATTCATTTCCTGGTTATTACAATTTAAAACAGATTTTGAATATGCAACTTAATCTGTTGCCTTTCTTGATAACATCATTAATATGGCACGTGATCAGATAGGCTTCTATCAAAGTGAACACCCCACAGTACTTATCCTCTTTAGGTTCTTTATGAATGAATTCGCCGAGTTTTCCACTGCTTATTCTCTCACCCTTCTTTCCCTACAATAAGAACATTAGATTGTTGTAATTAAAATGAGTTGTGGAAATTATTTGAGAAGGTCGCTTGCAAACAGATAACCAAATTATTTATAGTCCTGCTCGTTTTCCACCCAATAAGTACAACGGTCATCTGCCCCGAATAGGCACCAAATTGTATTAACAATACGGGCCCCAAACTTTTTGACATTTGATCCCATACGGGCGAGCTCGTTATATAAATACAAAACAACGGGTTTGGAGATAGGCCACAGCCTTGTTTTAGCCTTTTCATATCGGAACATATCCCGTTTGAATTTCACCAAAGCGAACATGTGTCTGAAAATTAGAATAAATGTTTGTAATTGATGTTGAAGATGTTACCTCTTATACCAATTTTCCCACGCAGTTATGAGAAGTTTGTCACGCCAAACACGCTGTCGAAGCCTTTTTAAAATCAAGGAAGGCCAAATAGGTAGATTTCCCTTCAGATTTTCTGATTGATGTGATGCTTTTTTTGCCGTGAGAACATATGATTTCACAACGGTCTATCTGACGGAAACCCCCTTGAATTTCGGAGAGAATGTTATTAGTTTCTAAAATTTTGTGATATTTTTAGTAATCGCCACTTATGTAAATCTTAGCAACACACGAAAATTTAAGTTGGTAATACCCCTGTAATTATTCAAGTCAGATTTATCACCTTTTTTGGAATAGGAATTATAACACCCCATTTGCCATTCGTCGGGGATCGATTCAATTTCAACGAAGATTGTAAAGATTTTGAACAGAGAATTGTGAACTGCACTACCACCGTTTTTAATTAGTTCATTCGTGATTTGGTCTAAGCCCGGAGAATTTGTTGTTTTTAGACTGTGAGATAGCCTCAATTATGTCGTCTAGACTGAGATCGTTTATTCCAGAATAGGTTTAGTCGGTTATCGGCAACCTTGAAGTTATTCTATTTTTTTTATAACGGTAATTTACCTTGCGCTTAGTATCAGCCAAATTCATCACCTTTCAAGTTGATCGCATCTACCCAAGTGTATTCCAATATTGTAGACACACTTCTACATTACTTGTTTGTTGGTCGTTTTAACACCAGTACCGGGATTTGCAAGATGCTAGTGTTGTCCTTTTGGTCGGCCCTCTTAAGATTGACCAGACAGCTGTACAGCCTTACCACCCTTTTGACTTATTCAAGGCATTTATCACACCCTTTTCTTCATCGCCTTTTCACGGATCAATTTCTTAACATATCTTTGTTTTGATCTGTAATCATCCCAAAGACTATCAGATGTGCCCTTATTGTCTTCATCCCGATTTCAGGTTATTGACGATGGAAGTTGATTGGAACGCCGACTTGTTGAATAGCTTGATCGATCTCTGAATCATACCACGGTTTCGGTTGCCATTGTATGATTTAACCCCTATTGACTCATGAGCTGCTTGTAAACAGGGCGGCTTTTCCAGTTAAACCAAATAGATTCGGCATCAAGTGGATCATCAATATCGAAATCCCGGAAAGCCTTTTCATTACAAACTTTGGAAATAAGATAATATGGTAGGTTTAATTATCCAATAAACATTCCTTTGTTTGGATGTTTTAGTCTGTGGGGAAGACTTGTCACCTTAATTTGAGAAGAAAAATTTAAGTTGTGGATCAATCCCGATATTTGTGGAATTCTATTATCATCAAAAAAGAATAATAATGAACCATATCAATAACTGTATATGAAAAGGAAATATAAGCGAGGATGGATTGGAGAAGTAGGGAGACAAAAAAGGGAAAGGAAAGAAAAGAGTTGAGGGGTTTTTGGGGGGGGGGGGGGGGGGGGGGTTGGGGTGGGAGAGGGTTTTTTTGTTTTTTTTTTTTTTTGTTTCCTTTTTTTTTTTTTTTTGTTTTTTTCTTTTTTTTTTTTTTTTTTTTTGTTTGTTTTGTGCAATTTTAGGATTGTAAGATCGCGGTCATCGGTTAAAAAATTAGAGCCTTTGACAGTTAGTATAATCGATGGATCCCCGTTAATATGGTGGCCAATTTTACCATTAAAATATCAAGAATGATTATTTTCGCATGCTCGTCTAAAATCTTAATTTGTTGATAACTCCGAGAGAATTTGGTGTGAAGTTCTTCAGTAAGACTTATATGTACATTCGGGCCTGGGAAATAGGCAACGGCCAGTACAAATCATTATCATTAAGGCGCACTTTGATCCCCACAATCTTAGAATCATATGAATTCGAATTCCCATAGTTATCAATGCATAATATTCACATCATTCTTAACTAGAAGCCAAACACCCAGCACCCGCCTTGTTGGGGCCCTTTACCGATTTTTTGTCCAACCCCATTTATAACCTTGATTGGATTACTTCATTTCCTCAAGGGAAGGATTCGGCAAGTCCAAAAATTCTAAGGTTATGTTCAAAACCAGCTGCTTAATTTATACTTTTTAACTTGTTATACAACGAATATTATTAAAGGCAAAGTTAAAGCACATGCTAAATTTGCGAGTTTTCTACCATTTCTCCCTCTACGTCCTACGACCCCGATTTACGCCTTTCAGAACAATAACTAAGACCATATATCATGATGATGTCAATAACAGGATGTAAATTGAAATATTGTTCAACACAACTAACAGAGGTACAACAACTTTTAACATGATTATTATCGACAAGTAACATTTGATTAAACGTTATCATTATTAAACATATCCTTTGTTAACGAGATCAGAATTGTTAACTATTTCCTCAGAACATAGTTCATCAATCCAAAACAGAAAATTTGTTAAAAGGTTTCCAAAGAGTCTTGTTGCCGTTAAGGTTTCCTTTTCGGCGCTGTTGACTGGCCTCCTCCTCAGTTACAGAAGTATGAAAGATGTCCATATTGTCCACACTTGTAGCATTCTACAGGTGAAATTATTCTAACGACAGAACGCATGTATGGCTGAGGCTTCCGCAATTGAAGCATCCAGTATATGCATTGTTACTCAAAAAGCGTTGATGACTGATGGTGAAACTGTTATATCTTGGCGAGGGACCACGACGCGAAGGCCTACCTTGATTTCGACTCCTTCCTAGCTGAGTTGCGTTTGTGAAAATGGCGGGTATGTTTCCATTCGGATTTTGCCGTCGGTTCTGCCGTTGCCTCTTTTTAGCGGATCTTTACTTGATTATGGGGACATGGGGGGTTGGGTTTTCACCAGTCTGGCTTGAAACCTGTTAGCGGATAGTGGATTAGGGTGTATTGCTACTTAGAAGGGTGAAATATGGTGAGGTTTAGCGGTAATCCAAAAGTTACGTGTTTGCTAACGGTTATATACATTTTTCAGTTTGAAGTGGAAGTTCGCAGCGTCACCGCGCGGAGAGAAAATCACACGAAGCACGATCCAGAAAAGGGGGGGATTGGAAAGGGGGGTGGATCGTGGAGAGGTTACGGGTGTTTTGGATGGGTGGTTGTGTGTGTGAGTTGAAAAAAAAAGTTCGGGTCAAAACACGATCTTATTGATTGCATTTCTCTTTTTGTCAGCTTCTGGCAAACCGACGATCACCCACCTTAGAGTTTCTTGGTCCTCAGAGGGTGAGGAGAAACCGCTTGTTTAAGTGTGGGGTTGAAGATCTCGTTTACTTAAGTGACAAAGTTCTTTAGTTTTCAGACCCGAACACATACCGGTCTTTACTAGTTCTTGCAGTGGTTTGCAATTGTTACGTGACAACATTGCTAGGGATAGGATTCATTGTGATTGATAAAAATTTTTGTCAAATTGCATGTCTTGGGAAATTACGGAAGACTCCCAATGGTGTAGGGATCCAACACATTTGAGCAATACTCAAGAAATTGTTGACAGATGTGTTATTTGAGAGCCTTTCGAGTTCAAATGTCTATATACAAACTGTCTCCAAACAGCAGAAGTTTCTGTTAATTATGTTTGTAGTCTGATTATACGGCGTTTTCTCTGGTGCTAGATCCTTTACCGAGGGACAAAACATGTTGGTTCTATTGGTTATCTTGTGTTTAAACTGTGATTTGAGCAGGTGCTCGTTACTTATAGTGTGTGTTCAATAGCTCTTAATGTTGTTCCGCAGCGATTGTATCTGTCTTCTTTGCTAGTTGCGTTATTTGTGTTAGTAAGCTGTTGCCTTTGGATGGTATTCTCGTGGTCACGAATTAACTCCTCTTGTTGAACAGATGTGCTGTTGAGTCCTTTTTATTTTTGTTCAAAACCTTTGCAACGGGGGGCAAAACCAGCGAGCGTTCTGTTTCTGGTTATGCCAAAACAAAATGTGTAGTAGATGATATGGGTAGAACACAGAGAGCCCTTCTGTGTCTTTCCTGGTTTTTGGCCGGGAAACAAGTATCCAAAACAGTATATCTTCCTAGTTAGCTTTTGCCCCGTAGCAAAACCAAACGTGTTGTGGTGAACGCAAGTCCTTGTAGCCTGTTTCTCGGGGGGAGTCAGATGAACTTACTGCGTTTTTTTCCCCCCTTCTTCCAGTTTTGTATTTCCCTTTTTCGTTTATCTTAACACATATTACCTATTCCAATCGCCCACTGACGCGAATTTTTTACGTCCGCTCCTCTCGTCTGACAATCATGGCAAGACTTGAAGTTTTTGCCAAATGCATAAACCACAAAAGTTAGGCTGGAAGTCCGATTATTCCAATCAACAAATTCGAGCGGTGATTGAAAGTCCGATAAAATTCTCTGTTCCGCGGCTGATTGATCATCGGAAGCACGTGGAGGCACGTCTGCACGCTTCGATATCAACAAATACACACATGTACAGTGACAGCTTTTTTAAAAGCATTGTTTTAAAACCCTGTTTTCCTGTCAGTTTGAATTTTGTAATCTCCGTGCATGTACTGTGGTTAAAATATTTAGAATCTATTGATGATAACTACCCACAATCATAACGAGGCCCTCACCTATGAAATGGATAATGTCTGTTAAGGCTGGCTTTTCCAACCAGTGGTATTGTCAAAATTAAAGGTTGATCTGCAATAATACTGTGGTTATACCTTCTCTAATATAGAAAGGGTTCCTATGATCTCAAGTAATTTACACTAACATATTACGTACTAACTCCTCGCTACGCGATGGTTGTCTTTTTAAAAGACTATTCTTGGTTAAGCCCCATTCCTCGGAAATTTTAGCATTGCATTGTGGTTTGTGAGTTATTTTACGTTACAATACCATCATAGCTATCCCATTTGTGTTTCGTATTTAAAAGCTTTGTGAATATCACTTTGACCATCATGAATCAATGATTATAAGTGATAATACTTCATGGTTTAAAAAATATTTGGAACTTGATGCTCATGATATGCTGCACTATTTTTGAGAACCCAATCATTTTGTTTACATTACAAAAATGTATCATTATAATTTTATACATTTTGATTATCCCTTCTATCGTACTTGCAATTTTTAGCAGTTTTTCTTTCAATTAACCGGTTATTTCCATTTCCATTCATTAAAGGGGCAACGAGAGATTTCACATATCAGGTGTCCCTAAGAACAATCGAAAGTACTGATTTTTGCCCTGATGTAATGTTTTCCATCAAATCTATCCCCATCTGAAAGATAAAGCGGATAATTTTTTTTCTTTGGGTACAATATTGTGAAATTCTAAATGTTCGTATAGGAGCGAATAAATCAAAATTCAGCCCTATGTTTTATATTGAATTATAAAGTCAAAGCAAATCACGTTTTCTCGCTCTCTCTTTTAGCTTTCTGTAGCCCAATACAAGGTAGAAATCTATTGAATATCTAATCTATATGAAATTACCATTATGAACAATATTTGAAGTGCCTCAATCCCTCTCGTTGCACCTTAAAATCCATTTGGAAACTTCGGACATTTCACATCTAAATTCCTATTGTTTGTAATTTTATGTACAGAACTTCCAAACTTTGTCCAAAAACAATAAAAGTTTACCCAGATACTTGCCGACGATGCTGGGCCTCAATTCCGCGCGCGAGAGTGTGTGTGGATGTGCTTGCGTGTGTGTGTTGTGTGTTTACAGAGATATACTTGTGTGCCTTTTTGTGTAAAAACGTTCTTGTGTCTTTTTTTTTCTTGTGTGGCTAGTCCCACAGAAGAACGGTTTTTTAACATGCCTGGTTTTAGATGTGGGTAGAGGCCTGGGGTGTAGATGCCATTTTAGTGGTTTTAAAAAACGTCACATAAGGCATGACCCAAAAAACAGTTGTTTGTATGGCCGCCCGCGAATTGTGTTTGTACTTAAAAAGCCATATAAACACGTGTTTGTGAAAGTCACAACACAAGTAAAAAGACACAAGTATAACCTCAGTGTCCGTGTGTATGTGGTGTGTGTGTGTGAGGGTGTTTTCTTTGTGTGTGTGCGAGATTTTTAAGGTTTCTTTCCTTGATGTTACCTGAAATGAAGTGTAAGATCCCATTGTCACCAAAAACTTGGTCATAGGTGCAACATGGAAACCATAGATACAGAAAAAAGGAGATGCCGTAACGCCCGTGTTGAAGAATAGGGTCACCGTAAACGTATTTTGAAAATTCGAAATATTCATTACGGTATCCATTCGAACTCGTAACCTGTTGGCCTGGAAACGGTACCAACATCTTCATAATGCAATAGTGACTAAATGACTAAATTGGTATACACAACACCTACGCTATGGAAATAAGTACGCACTGGGGAAAGATGGTTACGGCTTTTGAACTGGCGTTCGCTCCTAGTGGTTATAACTAGAATCTGGATGGAAACCCATATTTTAATGAGGTCCCAAAGGTCGATGGAGATTCTAGGGTCACTGAGGTCAATTGTAATTTGTTTTGGTCGTTTAAATCTTTTTTGTAGTGAAGTTTAATAAATGCGATCAAGGATCATGTATGCAGGTCTAGAACTAAAAAGTCAATGGTCAATCTAGGTCACGTTTAAAATAGAGTGGTCCTGTTAACCTTACCTTTTAAAGTTTGAAAATCCAATTCCGACCATTATTAATATTATGTTGTGAAAATTCAGTGTGGGGAAATAGTGTTTCAAAAACATAATAAGATAAATCAAAGTGGCTGATTTCACGGCACAATATTTATTGGTCTCACTATGAGTTGGGCTCTGACGATACTACTCTCTGTATACCTGGCCATGTATCTATTTTGCTCATAACAATCGACCCACTTGTCAAATTCATCGTACGCTTCGCCAAGATCGCCAAGCCATTAACATCTCAGTAGTGGCGCGTTGGCGGCTTCCTTTCCCACCCTATAATTATAAAATGCATTTGTAACATTCGTAATGCTGTTAATCAACTTATGCGATTTCCAAAGACGTCTCTCCTATTGTAAACAAAAAAAAAATGTCCTCCAATATATAGTTTTCATTTTACGCATATTTATTATCACAAAATTTAAAAACAAATAGTAGTAGTATGTTTGTTTTCTTTTTGTTTTCAAACCAACACCGCGCAGCGATGCTTTTGGTCTTTTTTTAAAAGACTATTCTTGTTTAAATAAAAACAGAAGTTCTCCCCCAATTCTTCTTGTAGCAACATAACGAAAGATACATACTTCCATATACATCATATAACATTACCCCTGTCCCAAAAATGTTAACTCTCGGGACAAAGGCATTTTTGTATCTAAACTAAAGTACGCATGGATCTATGTTTGGGTTAATGCTCTTAAAGCCAATAATACGTTCTCATTTGCCGTTTTGCCATTCTAATCCGATATGTAGAACAAAAGATATGCTTCGTCAAAAGGAGAGCGCAAAATCGGATGGTCCGATTTGCATTGACCATTTGTTAAGATTGCGGGAAACATGATCTTGTAACGTACTCAATTGGAAGTTATTGATTGACTATGGAACTACGAAGACATTGACCAATCCCTTTTGAATTTCATTCAGTCTGGTCAATAAAGTGTGAACTTGTCTTTATGATCATCACTACTTTGGAGTGTGTTTTTCAAATGTTATCAGTGGGTTCACTTTCATCATGTTCATTTAGACTTTAAGCCTTCAAATTTCTCAAAATTACACAGAATGCTAACCCAACCCCAACAAACAATCAACGCTTCCATATTGAATTCCCAAGAAAGCTATGATCTGTAGACATAATAAACATCAAAACAGCAAAAAAAAAAACCAAAAACCTCTGATAGTAGGACTACATGAAAGTGGAGCAGGCGATCTTGGAAAGACACCTGTACAATGCCAAACTGACCCATAACGAACCAGAATGGCAACCTCAAGCCAACATCTCTCTTGTTAGAAGAGCCGTTTTGGTAGATCCAACGATGAGCGCTTGGTAAAACACGGTGACAGGAATTTTGAAGTCTTACTTCGATAGAATAAAACAGAAAGATCCATTTCGTTTCCTATTAACACGTTCAAGATGGAAAGAAGATGTGCTCTGAAGTCAAGTGTATTCATGTTGCGTCATGCATTCCAAATGCTTAAAGGCAGAAATCGGACCAAGTTGATTTGACACTCTCATATTTGATGAAGTATATCGTTTGTTCTATTTTTGTCTTCAGTAGTAATTTCCTCAGCTAGTTTTGGACCAATATTCACGAAAAAAGTGTTAAAATCATCGCAGATAGTTTGTAGATTGATATCAATTTCACCTGAAACATTTAAGAATTGTGTCTGTTGCTTCTTTTTCGAAGTGCGACCGATTATGCTATTTATAGTTTTCCAAGTTTGCTTCATATTATTTTTAGCATGCTGAAATTTGGATTCGTAGTATTCACGTTTTGCTTTACGAATAAGACTGTGCAATTTGTTCCTGTATACTTTATACACGTTTAAGTTTTCTTCGCTTTGATGACATTTATAGGCTTTATACAGTTTATTCTTCTTGTTGATACTTTTTAATAAACCGGTTGTGATCCAAGGAGATATTGGATCCTTCTTTCTGTTTTTAGATTTTTTACAATGTGTACGCACTCATCAATCAA
Organism: Ophioderma brevispina; assembly: GCA_023653785.1. Taxonomy (NCBI): domain Eukaryota; kingdom Metazoa; phylum Echinodermata; class Ophiuroidea; order Amphilepidida; family Ophiodermatidae; genus Ophioderma; species Ophioderma brevispina. The sequence continues at coordinate 3,181 of JAMKCH010011167.1, read as the reverse complement.
GTCATTTAATATTGAGATAAATGTATTATAGTCATCATTCGCATAGACTCCATTCAATATCTCACACCACTTGACTTTGGATAATTTTTCTTTCAGGTTGTTAACATATCTATCATTATAATTCCTCGTAAAGTATTTATGATCAGTAAGCTTTTTGGTACATTCATATTTGTAGTCAAAGTAGTTAGACAATGGTCGCTAATATATGTCACCAATATAGCCGAAGAGATATCATAATTGTTGTTAGTGCAACTCTCATTGATAATATTTTAACCTCTGTTCAGTTAATTCTTGTTGGTTTAGTAATAGTCGGTAAAAGAGAATATGAAAGAATAAGATTTAAAGAGACATGAGGAGATTTCCAGAAAGAAGCGCCCCCAATTTTTCTTGAACCCCGGTTTTTTACATATTTGGAATGCTTACCAATGTATTAGATTACACCTGAAGTGAATAAGCCGAAGACACCGTCTTTATGTAATAAGATGATGATTTGGTACTTTCTGTCGTGCACGACAGAAAGTCAAAGCATGGTTTTCTATGGGGAACGATTACGGTAGCAGGCAAGTTCAAAACAAGGTTTGCGGTTTTCTTTTGCACCTGTTTGTCCAATAAACCTTCAAAACGTTCTCGGTAGGTGGTCTACAACCGATCCAGTGAAATTTGAGAGAAATTCGTATCCTAAAAAAATCTTCTCCTGTCACTTTAAGTAATCATGAGTAGGTCTGTGGATTTCTTCTTTTAACAGATCAATGTTAAAATCTCCCATGATTTATATCACTTTATTTTCCTTGTCAATCTTTTCTAATATTGAAAGAATGTTACCAGCTTTCAGTTGTCAAGGTGTAAGGTAGACGCATTGATGATTATATTCATTCTCGCTTTGCAGGGTATTGTTATTTTGGTTCTGAACATATTGTCATATTTTTGTGAATCAATTACTACATCACAGGCTGTTATTTGACTTAAACATCTTCTCTGCATCCCGGTCTGCACTATTTGCATTGAAAGCATCATCTACAGGACGTAGTTATCCACTACTGGTACAGTTGCATGTGACTCAAATTATTGACGCGATTGAATGATGTGACAGTTGTATCGACACTCGGGTTACAATTGAAAATATAAAATTTAACACACTATAACACGAATCACAAATTCAGGCGATACTGCACCCGCCGCCACCAAAATTATAAATTATTCAATTTTAAGTAGGTAGGATAGATTCTAAGTTGACCAATTTCACATACTACATGTATTATTTGATTTGAAGGAAAACACTCATTGACCTGCACATATTTGTAAACATATGAGTGATGAAAATATTGAAGTATGATAAATTGACAGTATAATTAAATGAATAAATAGAAACATACTACAATACACCCTCTGCACATGACATGTACTTTATGATAGTCTCATTCAGCTAATATCAACGATACAGAAGCAGTTGCGTTATATTAGACATGAATAAGAGGTAAATGCTGATCAAAGATCCTAATAAGTTTTATGAGAGTAGCGTAAAGAAAAAAGGTTGTCAAAGGCTAAAGAATTGGGTTGCCGTCTGGCAAGAGGCAAGTAATTTATTTTTGCCGTTCGATATTGTATTTCAATAGGTGCATCAAAGCGCATCCCCCCCCGGTTCGCTCAGGTCTTGTATTGGGTTGCTAATGACGCATTTATTATCTTGGCCCGCGTTCTGGCTAAGTGCTTGGTGTTTTTTCCAATTGCATCTGTTTCACACATGCGGGACGTGTGGTCAGTTTTCCAAAATGGGTTCTACGGGGAATGTATTTGTCTATTCGGCAATTGATTCTCCCTTTCGTGTGCCAGTACTGTTATATGGTTGATTACATCGTGCTACAGCTTTGGTATAATAATTAAATACCGAGTAGTTCTGCTTCGGAACATTCGGCTGTTTGGATCAGGTCATCAAGAAATTATTGATGCAGTTTTGTCAGTTTCATTCAAATAAAATGCCTCGCGGATCAGCGGATGGGAAACAGTGTTACTGGAAACATTCAAGCAATGGAACATGATTTGACGGGCCATATAACATAGCATGGCCGTAGATCAAGCCGGTTCAAGCAGCTACAGTAGTGTAAGCAACGTAGCTGTAAGTTCGTTGAAACCCACCGTGGGATGTGTAAAGTTGGTGCCAGTAGCAGTCCAAATGGCGATCACCGCAGCCATAAGCTTCACCGTGAGGGCGTATAAGGGCAGGACTGGTATGATCAACACCCTGTTGGTTCAACTTCAAGGGCAAGGATAGCCTCCGTTAGCCAATGTACAAAGTGTACGTTGCAAAGGGACCAATAACCTTGGTCAATATTGAGCACCAATACCTATAGCGATGCTCAGCGAGTGCAAGTAATGCCATCATTGCAAGGTAATGTGGTTTTCGGAGGAATTGTTGCATGAACCAGTTGCCAATGCTACACTAAATTATGGCGGGGTTTGTGGTCACAATTCTAAGTCAGGTTTTTCGAATATGGCACCTAATCAATATCATCAGTCATCCAATGTTTTCACAGCTGTTTGAGAGTCGCGTTTATTACGTTAGTCTTGGAATAAAACAAAAATATCAATGGCGAACACACTTTTCCAAACTAGTGTCTGGTTTTTATTCCATTAACTACATCCTGTGTAAATTTGTGAAAGTTTCATTGCGGGCAAATTTGTTTTTTTCCCTAAAATTCTGTTTCACACATCTTTCCAGGGTGAATTGACGTATTGAGGGCACTTAAGCATTCTTTCATGCCTTTGTCGGCCTATATGGCATGATTACCGCCAATGGATTTTTTCTGGTTTCTTCAGAGCTATAGCTTGCATGCCCTACTTATATCCGTTGTCAATATTGTGTCGCCACTGATTAAATAAACTTTAAATATAAAAGAAAACAACTTGCATGGGGTCAAACAGCTGTGTGTCACAATCTCATGTACATGATAGTGAAGGGGGAGTTAATTGTTTGGCTCACTGTTGAAGCATTAAATAGATTGCAAGGGTCTGGGTTATGGAAATTTGAGTTGATGGCGGGCAGTCATTATTTAAGCGAACAAGCCAAAGGAAATTTATTCCATTTCCAGTGTGGCTGGAAATATTCGTGCCGTTGATATCCTCTAAATTGTAATTGTGGGGTCTCGCGCCTCCCCCCTTCTTCCACCTTAGCTCCATTTTCTCC
>JAMKCH010011166.1:0-50139 GCA_023653785.1 Ophioderma brevispina | reverse complement strand
CATAAGCACCACATAACCACTTAGGCTTTCTAAACTTTAATGAACAATTCATGAGTTATTCCAGGAACGAGTTTTGTCCTTTACCGTTTGGAGTTTAGGCGCGTTCAAGTAATCACAAATGGCACACTTCTCGCACTAATTGCTCGAGGGGGTAATTGTTTGCAGTAGCATAAATTAAGGCCGCCGGAGTGTTATGCCATTTTTTCTTTAGAGCCTTATTTTGCTTATACTCGTTTGACACCCACGGGACTCGGCATTTTGTCGTCTGCTCCAGACCGTTTAGCTTGCGCACTTGCGCCATCATTCGGTTCTTTGTAATTGTTTATGGTCCACATACACCATGGGCGCAGCCATCACCGAATATTTGTCGAGTGCAACGGAGTGCTGAATCCTGGGATTCACGGTTTTGTACCTTACTCGTAATTACAGGAATTACTCTTCCATGAGCTAGATAACATAACATGAATTCATCATAGAACTTAATTGTGTGAGTTGGTGATTCTTTGGGACTCACGTCCGTCTAAGTATAATTGCTCTATCTCACTAAGTACGAGTGTGAGTACACCAAGATCCAGCATCACCCGAATTCAGAATTCACGGTTCGGGAGCAGAACTTGCACAAGTTTAAGATTTGGCTCTATACTGGGTGGTCATCAGACTATAGTGAAAACAAACATGAGCCCCGATTATATCATCACCAGGATGTGTAACAAAATACCAAAAGTAATAAAACCTTGTGGTTTTTTTTCCCAGAATTGATCCCTGTGGGACAGCGTAGTTGATGTGTGTTGTCTAGACATAAGCACCATTATAGTCACCTGTGATTACGAAATATTTAGCCTATTTTGGGTTGAATGACTTAAAGGTGCTTGTTCCGATTTATGTCGATTGTGTTCTCTACTTGCTGTGGAGAGCCTGGCACTTACACTCGTTCCCATCAATTCCTTTTGGAAACAAACTTGTGCTTTGATGGTAGAAGCAATATGCATATTGCAAATTCCTATTCAATATGTGCCTAAGATTGGTTTATATCATGGGAATGAAATGGATTTGAGGGCTCAATTTCCGAGACCAATGGTAAAAATATGGCCTTTCATCTGATATCAAAATTGATACTAATTTTCGTTGAAATTGGGGGGGGGAGGGGGTCCAAAGACAATCGGAACAAGCACCTTTAATATCTATGAATTGTCCTTGTTATTACATTAATAACTATCTGCCGTCTAATACACCAGCTACAGCAATTCACTTCCTGAAGCTGCCAAATTCAACTACTCAAGCATTCTCACAGAGATCAGTTTAATTTTGCAAATCTGGTCACCTCATGAAATTTGCAAAATGAAATTGTGAAATTAAAGGTGCATTTTTGATCCTAGCTAAGCACCTTATTTTTGTTTCACTAGATATTCCTAAGAAAAGGTTATCCAAAATTTAAGTTGATTCTTACAGTGCATTTTGATGCTATGGTATCCCATAGGCCACTTCCATAATTTCTGTCCATTTATGGGCAGAAAATACAAAATTACTAATTTCTTCCAGAGTAGATTGAATAGCAAGTAAGATTAGGCACACATACTATAATTAGGCCAATGGTTCAGATGATATAAAAATTTCACATTTTTTTAGGTAAGGGGGGGGGGGCGACGAAGCTGTGGATCACAAAATGCCCCTTTAACCCATTACCTGGACCCATTACCTGCTACGTAATTTCCTGGGCCTCGCACACCAAGGCTTTTAGCGGTAAAGATTGGCCTGTTGTAACATGCAGCCAGCACGATTTTATGGGCAGACCAGACAATATCGGGTTACAGCGGCTTATTACTGGTGTAAACTTCTCTGGTCAATATTTAAACCCTGAATTTTTCTGTACAGGGAAAAAATGCCTCAAATATTGGTCTTATTTTCAGGCTTGACCCCTTTTTATCCTAATTTTGGTATAGAAATGGGTCACTTTTTTCATAATTTTCTAAAACTGGTTGGAAAATGAGACAAATTTCCTCAATCTGGAGCCAAACTTTCTGAATTTGAGGAAAAAATGACAAATTTGCATTAAATTTGACCCAAAATCTGCATATCTGGTTAGCTATGAGTCCCTTATTTTGGCAAAAAGTGGTATAGATATGGGTCCTACTTCCAGACTCTCAGAGACATGTCCCTACCCAAACCAAACTCTCCACCCACACCAGTGTATTCAGACCCCGGGGGCTGAAGGACATCTAATACTGGGAAATAGGCTAATTTTGCATGTTTTCGACATGAACCCCGGGGGCGCGCCCCAAAAGCACCCCCAAGATACACCACTGACCCCCACCCCAAATGTTTTATCGCCACTAAAATTTGCAGAAAATATTTTCGTAGATTTAAAGCTTTGAACTCCGCAAGAGTCTCTTTAAATAATACATTAATGTGAACTAGCCCATGTATCAATTAAGGGAAAATCTCTGAGCACTATGTGTCAAATAATAATATTTCCATATAAACCAAGGACAGCCTTTAAGCTATCAATCACCCATAGTTCTATACTCAAGACCAGATGTTAAAGTGTGTTACCTATTATGTCACATAGCCAACAGAGTGCATTATAAGTCTTCAATTATAACTATACTCACCATTTTGGCCTAAGACTTGTTAGTGAACTTGACCCTCAATTATAGGTAAATGATAAGTTTGTTTTGAGAGAAATGAGAGGTATGAAGGAAAGAAAATGACCAGAAAGCAAGTGTGAGGGTTGAGACCAAGCGAGAGGGCTAGAGGCAATGAGATGGGCCAGAGAGGGGGTGAAGGGCTAGAGAGCGGTGAGAGGGCTTAGAAGCGGGTGAGAGGCTAGAATCGTGAGAGGGCGAGAGAGCGGGAGAGAGGGCCTAGAGAGCGGGTGTAGAGGGCTCAGAATGAGTGAGAGGGCTATTCATCGATTTATTTATTACAAAACGCAAAAAATACATCGTCCCTCAGACTGCTTGTGTCGCCTGCTGTCGGGGTTTGTGAATATTAGGCCTCACATGACCTTTGACCTTGATATGTGAACCTTTGACCTCATAAACCAAGTTTGGTGTTCCAATTGCACTTAAACTTTTCAATGAGGTCAATTTTTTACATTTTCAGCCTATCTTTACAACTCAACCTCATATGACCTTTGACTTTGGTTTTGTGGACCTTTGACTCATGTAAACAAATGAGGGATCCGATGTTTGCACCCATGACTCAATTTTGGTTCATCCATCAAAGCATGTGGATATTACAGGCAAATGTTACCTTTTTCACACAGACATCAACAACAACAGCAAGTGATCCCTAAATGTGTCTTGTCTGCCTTAGGCAGGTGACACCAAAAGATAGTTTTGTAAAAACTGCATTCAACACAATACAATAATAGATCCATATATTGCCTCAAATCTAGTTTAACCCCGCACAGAACTGGATGTTATACAAAATTAAAGAAATTTATGTCAAGGAGGAAATATTGTATCAGAATTTTACATGAATTACAAGATCTCAAATACAATATCAACTTATTCCAAAGATTGTTTTTATTTTGTAGCTTGGACAGGTGGATTTTTTCCTGCAACAGCAACCACTTTGAGGTACCAAAGATGAAATGAGCCATATGCCCTTCATTGTTCCATAGTTTTTGCCCACCCACGAGCCAATCAGTATCGTCATATTGGGAAAGTCCTCATGGTCTAATGAGGGTAATGAGAAACTTAACTTTCTCAATTCTAAAATCTTAATTTTGATGGGAAATGGTGGGAAATGTTGTCAATTGGGTCACCCCCTTTAAAAGTCTTTCTTGTAAACTTTCAAATAAAGCCCCGATCATATTTCAGATGCTATTGACACCAACTATTTTTTACTAATGGCCACTGCACCCTTTCAGCACTGTTAACTCAATGTATTTAATCAGGAGACATGCTCTTGTTTATCATGAACAGCACTACAGAAAATTCAATTTCTGATTTGAGAAAATGATGGGCCAAGGCCAAAGATTGCATGTAGGTACTGTCAAATTCTCCGCGTAATGGGCCTATCACCAATATATCACCTATTGTTGCTACTACTCCTGTACAGCTGATGGTGGCAGACTCATGACAATGGACCAATAAGCGACTTGCATGGTTGGACCCATCACACGGATATTGATCCGTTCCCAGCCCATTAAAGTATTCACATCACATAAACCCATCCTGCCAATTTGATTCACTTTTCAGTAAAAACTTCTGCAAAAGTAGCATATGGGTTACAAACTTACACTCCCAATGATTATCAAATTTGTGAATAGCCTTTTATCAGACTTTGTCTTGTTTTTTAGAGTCCTGTATTGAGGTGCTACAGCACCCCTTTGCCGGGGCAATGAAACTTTTTGTAAATCTGTACTGTTTTTTCTGTCAGGCACGTAACCAGGATTTTTATAGCATAGGGTTTTTTTTTTCAAAAGGAGACTTTCAAAAATTGCAGTGGGGGGGCGAATTTGGCAACAGTGGATCTTGTACCTATTTACCTAAATCTTAAACCCTTTTCAAAAACAAAGCATAAACCATAATTTTTTGGTCCTTTTTAAAGCTCTTTTTGAGGGGAGGGATTTTTTTTGGGGGGGGAATCCACCCCCACTGCCCTCCCCGGTTACAGACCCAGGGTTTTCTGTACTTGGAGGCTGAGAGAGAACATACATCACAGAGCCCTTTCAACTTCTGAGTGAGAACTAGCTGGGAAAGGTCTAGGGCATTCCCCAAATGCTATAATTTTTTACACAACACACATTTTTTGCTAAGCAATTTTTTTACTGGGCTAATCACTGGAGTCCAACCTGGCTATACATACAAGTATGACATGAATGAACTCGATTTCGATATTACAGAAGACTTAGTAGATAGGGACAGTTCAAAGCTGAACTTGACCATGGACTCCAATCAGAGACTCGGCATCTGCCAGTAAGTATGTACATCAACATGCAAGTCTGACTGGTGACATAGCCTCAGGAATGGTGTTCAAAGTATGGCTAAAATACAAACTTAGGCACAACTCCAGGACTATGCTGTTATGTTTAGCTTAATCGGCCCAACATGAATCTTTGTCCCCTGTAACCACGATACCTTGCTTTCCATTCATCCATATCTCCCTTCATTTTCTAAATATCTGAGTTAAAGCCCAAATGGAACGGGGGTCAGCGGTTCTTCTCGCCAAGTCTAGTGATTATAGCAAATGATTTGCTAAAGAAACAGCAAAAAGGAGGTTAAGCAACTGACCTGTAATGACCCATATGTGACTTGTGACCCCAATCTGTAAAATCCCCCATATGGGCCTTGGCCAGTCAGTGCGAGTTCTTTGACCTGTTAGTGATTATAGAATTGAGTGTGGACAGAAACTGCAAAAATGAGGGGTCAAGAGTGACTAGCTATAAGGACTTAGTTGACCTTTGACCCAATCTGTGAAAACCTGACCCACTGGGGTCAGAGGTTATTCTGAAGAAGTCTGGTTGCGTCATGCAACGTTGTAAAAAACTAGTGGCCATTTTGAAATAAATTACGAGGGGTTAGAGAGCACTGTTCCCTTTTTGCCCCTTGGATGATTTGGCATTTGATCATAATATGTGAACACCCCATATGACCAGATACCTGGCAATCCTGTGACCAATGGCATCATGCACATGCAAAAATGTGGGAGGAAAAAGGGTTTAGAGGACTATGACCTCTATGACCCCAGGTGAACCTATGGTCAAAGCTCGAGAACACATATATAAAGCTGGGGTCAGGTGTTTGGGGCCAATCTCTTTGCCAATAGACCAAATGTTTGGCAGAGAAGACCCAAAAGCAAGCGGCTTGAGTAAGAAACTAAACAGCTCTCACGCCACATACTATACCAATTTCCACAGTCATAGTAAATATAACAAAATTCATAATTCAATCACATATCATACAACAAATCAGCGAAAATCATATTTGTTGGCCTTCCATTCTGATGGATAAACTTTATCATAATGAGTCTTTAGCAATTGCCAAAATACAAGATAATATAAGTTTTCTGATGTTTATCTCATTTTAATATGGAAAGTATTCATTTGAACCTTTATGTATAGAGGTATACCGACTCTGCAAACTAAGACATTTTCCAAATTATAATTTCTCAGAACCCTTTTTGTACTTCAAGTTCCACATCTGTCACTAAACACGTCTGACAAATTAATACTTTGGAGCCCGAGGCTGCAACTCAAAGTCAAATCCATTCAGAAATTAAAACATTTGTCTATTTTTTGTTCAAAAATTTTAAAAGTATGTCATTTTACAACCATAATCAGAATAAGCCATGAAAATGCATTCAAGCCCACACAGAAAAGTATTAGGTCATGGTGTTTGAGATGCTTCCCGAAAAGACATCAAACTGATTTGAAATTGTGAAATGTAGTATTGATGCCTTTCAATAAGATCAAAGAACTTTTGCTGCCACTTGGAAATAATAGAATCCCATTTTGTTTAATCAAGCAGCTGCCTGGTTAGGCCCTCAAACCTATCCTCTCTTTAGATTGTGAGTATCCGCTAACAGCCCACACCATGAACACCTTGCCCAAGTGCACCACACAATGGTCGAACAGGGCTCGACCCACAACCTCCAGATTATGAGTTAATCGTTCATCCACTGGAACAAACGCCTCCGCATTACTGTCTTATGTGTTATAACGTTTAACTTAACGAGATCGTTCCAAGGGGGTTTGTAAGGGTTGATCACCACATTTTTCCCAACTATATTGCATTATCTATATACCACGCATCAAAATACACACAATTGGTTAAGTACAAGATGGGAAATCTAGGGTTAGAAAACAAGGTCCAATATGAATTATTCTAATTTCAAAATTTATTCACATATAGAAGTTTTTGTTTTACAATCACATGTATTCGTTTGTACTATCCAATTTACTACAATACAACTTGTACAAAAATCTATTTTTGTGTCACCTGCAAGAGGGCACAAAAGGGGATGCTTTGGGTGTGTTGTTTAAAAATGTGGACCACAAATGTTTGGTAACCCTAAACAAAATTCCAGTTTCCCAACATGCACACAATCATGCCACTGCATGTAATGGTCCTTGGGTCATGCCATACAGTTACCCCCCTCTTACAAGTGGGGTCAAAGGTTATTGAGGTCATTAGAAGGTCCTGCTCCTGTTACATGAGCACTACTTATTTAAATGCTACAGAGTGCAAATGTTGATGAGAACCTAACTATATGAGGAAATTAAAAGGCTGACTACGAGATTTCGAATGATATTTTTGTGTTGTAGTAATTAAAAATACCACTAGAACTTAAATATACTCACTAAAATGCTCAATTCCAAAGTTAGAGATGAATCTGATGTTTTGTTTCCTGCATTTTAACAATTTATGTACAGGATAACAGTGACATAGGAGTTACGTGTATACAAAAGTTCCAGAATCCGGAATTTTTAAACAAAGTTGTGACTTTTTCTATATGAAGGACTTCGATTTGAGCTTAGTATTTCACACAGTGATTATTTATAGGAACAAGCCTTATGGATATGAAAAAACTCAATTTGTTTTGAAAATGAGGGCGCCCTCCCTGGGAAATCTCTGGTCAGCCTTTATCTTAACAGGCCTTACAAAACACCCATTAGACAAAAAGTTACCAATATCTCTGATATATATAATTATTTTTTTAAGAGTAAAACATAAGCATGACCATATATGACCATATAAATCCTATGGAATAATTTTGATGTGATGAAAATTATATTAAAAATGGATATGCATGGAATAGAAAATATCTGAAAAATGAAAAAAAAAATGAGCAAAACACATTGAAGGGGCCTCTGCATAATCTTGGAAGTATTAAAGAGGATGGTACGATCCCGAGCATGAATTTAGATAAGAGTTAAACCACTCACAAATGACTCACAATGTAAAGAGGGTTCTGGGAAAACATGTGATGAATTTGTGACAGTGTCTGGAAGAATACCCCAAATACCTAATTACAGTCATCTGGCATAGAATAACTTGACTGTCTTTCTTGTTCTCCTTAAAATAAGTCTTCATTCTCTAAAATATAAAATTTTGCTCTAAAATAAGATATTTCCGCCTATTAAAAAGCTTGTTTGAAAAATGATATCATGTTGTGTCCTTCAAAATGTTATTAAAATTCGAACTTTTAAATTGCTATAAAATTTGAATGAGATTTTTGTGATAGAGGAATTTTTTGAAAGTTTCTGAAATCTGAGAATTAGAACAAGGCGAACTCGTATTACGCGATGGTAAAAATATGTCCCCGCCGAATGGTCGCGAGAACGAACATGCGATAACCGCCACTACAACACCCCACCCCTCCCAAACCCAGCAACACCCATCTCATCCCCAACACCCGGCACAAAAACCCCACCCCTCCCAAACACAACACTCAACACGGACCTGCTAAACACCCACCCCCCTCCCCAACACCGCACAACTCACCAACACCCCCACACCGCCACCAACATCCCTACCCCCTCCCAAACCTCGGACCAACAACCCCACAACCAACACCCCGCTAATACCTAACGCCTCCCCCAAACCCCACCCCCTTCCCTATGGCATAGTCGTCTCATGTAGCGAAGGAAGTTTGCCTATCCAATTGTACCGTGTCAGAGATACAGCAATTACGCATATTTATTGATCATTTGCATGCCTAAAGACGCTCGGGCCGCATATATCAAATACTTTCAAATTGCAATAGATGTGCCCCATGATACGCTTCATGCAGCGCAGGGCTTTTGAGTATCCAATGTGGAGTGTCAAAATATTTAGCAATTACGTCTGAGTTTCTGCATATTAATAGCTCATTTGCTATACTCAATTCGCCCAAAATATGCAACCAACTGTAATCAGGTCGAAAACTCGTCAACCCGCTCCGTCCACCAAGTTAGATCATTATATTTGTTTTTGCCTCGGACATTCCAGAAAACGTGTTAAACAGGTCCTTGCAGAACATTGTCATAAAATTATTGCAAATTAGATATTAATTACATATTTTACGCCCAAAAATCTAATCAGGTCAAGAAACTCACCCACACGCTTCTTTCACCAAGTGACATCATTGTCGCCCTGACGGAACTCAAGATAAAAGACATCAATGGGTTGTTAAATTTTTATCACAGCCTGGACGAGACGAGGACGAACGGACGGACGGAAGAGCACGGGAAGTCCTGACTCATTTTATAGTCCAGTTTCCGTGAACCGTCGGCCTTCGGTGGGGACAATTAAAGGGCCTAGTGCGAACGCCTCATTGAGCCTAGGCCCAAGAACCCAGATTTACCAGAAGATGGTCAACACTTTTAGTATCTAAAGAACGAAAGCTTAAATCTTAGGGCTAAAGGACATTTGGTTTGGCAGTTATGAGTAAAAAGGTGACCCCATTTTGGTTAACCTAATTATTAATTTTACCACAATATATGGGGATTATAAAATCACGATTTTAGCTCTCAACATCAAAATTAATCACAGAGTTGAAATATCGGTGCCAAAACTTTACAGATGGGATTTGGGGTGAAGCCATTCTATGAAGATGAACACTTTATCTACATAAATTGGGACATCCCCCTTTATAAGAGAAACTTTCAAGGGTAAGTTTCAGGCCTATTTCTCCTGGCAGACACACAGAGGAAGAGCGGGGGGGGCAGGGACTTGGTACATGTGTATTTCATTGAAAATGTATTTCAATACTGATTAAATTATAAGGGGGGTGGGGGGTGGGGACTTGGTACATGTGTATTTCACTGAAAATGTACATATTTCAAATTCATAAACTATAAACTTTTGTTGCAAATTGTGCACGTGGCTGAGTTCATTTCCAATTGAATATGCATGTTCGGACTATAAGTACCCATGGCGATAGACAAGTAGTAATTCAGGATTACTTCTCAGGTGGATGTGTGACATAATTCTCAATTTTCCAATTTTTGGTTTTGCAGTTTCATACGAGGCTATCGTATAAACGGACTTCAAACAGCACATTCAAAGTCAACAAACTCATAACTTCATTTCAACTTATTGTTTCTAAAAAAGGTAGAATCTGCATGAACGTTATTGTATATTAATTCATGTTTCAGGCAGACTGAGCAAACAAATATGTGGGTATGTGTGAGTACACTCGGCAGATGTGATCAAATTATCAACTGTTGCCATTTTAGGTCTGCAATACCACTTCCTTCCTGACTGAGCAGAGAAAAAAACGTCACTCAACACTTATATCCGTTTTCACAAAGAAAGGTCAATGGTGACTTTGTCTTGTGAATGAGAGAGAAGCAACTGCTTAGGGTTACGTTATTGCAGCCTTTAGTTCACACTGATTAAAAGCACTATGCCTAAGTTTGTCAGTTCATTTGGACATGTTCCGGGTTTCGATATATGGCATGTTGCCATCCCTTCCCCTTTCTGTTCAAAATGGATTATGTTGAGTTTTCCCATATAAGGGCCCTTCATTATTTGTAAGGGGAGGGAGGCTGGGAATATAAAAAAGGGTATGTAAGAAGAGCAGGGAGGGATGTTATATTGTTAATTCCAATACTTATTCAGAATTATGAAAAACTAGAATTTTTTCGCGTTCTCGGCTTTCGCGCTCGCGCTATATTCAACGAATGTAAGCTGTGGGCCTCCCCATGACCTTTCGCCTTGGCACATGACCTTGATCTCCACATAGATGGATCCATTGTTCACTCTATGACAGAAGTTTGGTTCCAATTGAAGTTAACTTTCACTTGAGGTCAATTTAAAAAACTTAACATTTGTGACACACACCTACCACAACGCATACCCACATACACACGCACGCACAACGGATTGCTAAGTGGTCCTGCCAGCTAAAGCTGGCGGCCCCCAAAATCTGTTGAAATATACTACCATTTGTGTGTGCATATATACAAATATTTTCCTGCTAAGTGTAATGCGCAGGCCCAACTGACCATACATTAAGGCCTAAGTAAACTTTTTGAACAACACTACTTTTTGGATCACCAATCATCAACTGCACATATCCACATGAATATTTAGTCTTGAAACTGGATACCAGCTGGAAAGAGCCAGAATGATTTTTGGTTGCGCCTTGTTCATGCACACCTTACACTAACATTAAGTTGGGGTGGGGAACCTCACATAATTTTACATCTAGCACGAGGGGGTATGGTTTCAAAATTCCCGGGAATTTTCAGAGCGAAAATTTCCATGGAAATTTTGGGAATTAACGGGAATTTATGGGAATTTTAGGACATTTTCGGGAATTTCAAACAATCTTTTGGATTGATACAAACTATAATTATAGTTCGTTTTGTTCGATTAGGAATATTACGCTCGGTACAACCAGTGAAATGCTACAGAAGAACATACAAGCAAAAACAAGCATGTTGTTTAAACAAAAATAACCATCAACTCTTTACAAAAACAATACATGTTTTGGGTCAATTTGTTTTCTATTCTATCACTCACTGGTCCTGTTAGCGTTGTCTCCTGTGAACTCATTATGCAACCCACCTTGAGTTAACCTTAGATTTAGTAAGACGTATCTTTCAAAAGTAACTGTTACCTTAAATGGTTTTGACTGCTTCCTGTAACAGATCATGAACATTTTTCAGTGGAAATTCAGCCATGGAGGGGGGGGGGGCACAGCCCCCGCTCAGAAGGCCGACCACTGCCCGGCCCCCCCAAATGAACTGTCTCTTTGTAACAAGTGTCTATGGAGAAGGGCCCAAATTCGCCCCCTAGAAGAAAATGCAAATTCAAAGGTCCCTACACAAAAATGGTATTTAAATGCTTAAGTATAGTCCAACACGAAAACACGACCTGTATTATACAAAAACATTGTTTTGAGGTAGTGAAACTTGGGAATGCGCAGTGACCGACAATTTGGCTAGATTTCAGGTGCCCTGACTCGAGACCTTTAAATAATTGGCCTTGTAGCAGTGATGGTCATATTTTATTTAGAAACAAAACAGACATAATTGAAAGAAGCCTACAAGCATGGTTTTTATTTTTTCCTGGGGAGAAAGTTTTAAAATGTTTTAACTTAATATAAATGCCCCAAAAATGAAAATTCCGAAAATTCCCAATTATTCCCGGGCCATTCAAAATTACCGAAGTTTCCGGGAAGTTTCCAAAATTCCCGAAAACTTTCCACCCCTTTTCAACCCGAGAGGGGGGGCGTTGATAAACTTTGCCATGTCAATCTGGAAATTCTCCCAACCCCCCATTATAAATAATGAAGGTCCCTAAATTAACTGAATGATATAAAGGTGAAGTGTACAGCATGCTTCTTCGAGGGGTTGGTGTAACAGCAATTTGCTACAAGTGAGGGGACTACCTCTGTTGATTTAACTGCAATTAGGGATAAAGGGAGTAAGGGTGCTGTCACAAACTGTCTTAAAACACTGAGTACTCGAGGTCTAGTGAGACATTTATCCTAACATATATAATTTCAATTTTTTTGTGGCAAAGACAGAAGATCAATTTGGCTAACTGGTTGCATGCAGTGTACCATGGCAACATAATTCATAATATAACATGAATCATCTTGCATGCATGCTGTTAGTATCTTAGCCACACTGGCGTTATGTTTAAACACAACGCCCTAACTAGTACCTCAAAACCAAATCAGAAGGGGGGATGGTACTGCTCTGTTGCAAGTGCCCATGTATGCAGCCAAATGTATGCCACACATGCAAAAAGCTTGGCAAGGATTAGATTGACAATTGTGTGTTTCAAATGGCCTCACTGATGAAAATTGAGAGGGTGGTGGATAGGCAACTATGTACAAATTTTGATGTAAACCAACAGTTTTGTTTTATGGTTATTAATTAATGAAGGACATGTAAATAGTAAAATTTTACATTTAGGTGTGGATGAGCCTTTTACAAGCATGTTTCCTATTTTATAACCATGTCACCATGTTTTGACCATTTGACCTTTTCTTTAAAAAAAAAGATGAACTTGGCCTGAATATTGTACACTATCCCAAATAGGTCTTAATAAAGCCATTATTGTAACAATACCATTTGGAAAATTCGGACTCTTATTGACAAAATATTCAACAAAGATTAGTTTCATGATTTTCTGGAGTTGGGAGTAAGTCTAGCCTGCAACTATTGAAAACACTTGCCGTTTTCCTGCGCCAAGTGTCCACTTTCAATCACTATAGTCAGTTTAGTGCTAATATGAATATATTTAAATATTTATATGAAATCAATGATAGCATACACAACAGCACATTTTCAATTTATGTACATGTTTCACACCATTTCGTTTCACAGTTTCACATACATATGAGCAGGTTTTACTCTGGGGTTTAGCAGTCCCCAACCACTTTTATTTTGAAGAAAAAAAGGGTGCAACCTTTTTTAATGTCGGAAGGTTAAAGTACAAAATTGTAATGATTGTTTTTTGCTTTTAGTGTCCCTGCGGGGTAAATGTTAGAATTTATTTATGTCCAAAAAATTGTGTAATTCCCCAACCCGTCTCCCTTCTCACCACAGCATCATATTGTCAATCCTTACTTACGCCCATCGTGTTTCTAGCCTATCTCCCGGCAGGGAGTGAAGGAAGGAGGGAAGAGGGAAGAGAAGGAGAAACTCTGGTTGGTCTCGAACCAGGGGGGGCCCACGCTCCCATCGATGTGGATATCACACTATGGCGTTGTCGCTGGCCCGGCCAGCATTTTGTGCCCATATGTGTCTTGCATATGTGTCTTCGTTTGTGACGTTATGTGCTGCATCCAGGATTAGTGCATTTGTTCTTCACTCAGTGCATTGGGGTTTTTTTTTGGTGTTTGGTGGCATTAGGTTATAAAATTTATGCAGTCAGTTTGATTGGCTAGGATCCCTGAACTTCGTTCAACCCTGTTGAATTCTGTATAAATTCCTCACAACTCTGAGATGGCTGGCTCAAATAACGGCAGGTCATTTGAAGACATCTCAAAAGCCATTGACCCAATACTAGCTGTTTGACGCATTTGAAGTATTTTTCATGCTGATTAAAAAAAAAAAAAAAAAGGCACAAATTTTATCATTTAAAAAACCAACATATTTGATCTCTGGTGCAATTCTATTCCCCTGCCGTGCCAACAGGGCTAAGATTCTGTTCTCATGAAGAGTAAGTACTTGGGATTACCTGGTAAATGTCAAATGCTATAAACAACTCCACCACTTCCTGTAATCTACCCTTCCAATATTAACTATAGCTATGGTACATTACCGAACAATTACATTGTCATAACTGACTCACCATTTCAGCCCACACTCCTACTTCTACTGCAATGCAGTTCAGTATTGCACCCATGATATTTCATTGCCTCCAACTTGAAAGCCCCGTAATTGGTTTTCTAATGGCCACATTATTATATAACTAGACACGCACCTCCATCTCACAACATTTTATACTCTGAATTGGTTATGAACAAATTAATGTGATGTACTGGTCCGTGACGGTATTAGATTGGTTTATTGTCCCATGCCTACAGTAACTTGATTCCAAACATGTAGCAGTGAAGGTGGAAGTGCCCATGACACGTACTGGCAAGCTGCTGGCCTAAAAAAAGAATCGTTTAATCATATTTTGCCTTAAATGAGAGCCTGAACTACATAACAACAATTCAGCCATTTAAATATTTTACTCTGCAGAGAAACCTACCCAGGGTACGAGCTAAAATTGATCATATCTAAATCCTGCAAGTTTAAATATTGCAATAACCAGCAGGTGGTGGTGGGGGGGGAGTTCTACTCCCATCACTGTGGATTCTTCCTATCCACAGACTACCAACACGAACACACACAGGGAAAGATCCATGTAAATGTTTACTTTTCCTTATTTAACAAAGTTTATCGTGTCTTTAAAAAACTTTCAAAATGAGTTTTTTCAGTTCGAATTAATGCCCTAATGCATGGTTAACATGTTAATGAAACTTATTATACATACCATCTCAGATTTAAATCACCATAAACAGCAAATTTTCATGCAATATTAGAACATATTTTCATGCACCCGGCAATGGTGTCATATCTCTTCACTTTCATAATAACATCAAGTTGACTTATGATATCATATACCCTACTTTTTATTTTTAAACATTGAAAAAAATGTAAATTGGTGCATTTTACATGTTTTTACTTTTTGGTTTTTTTATATTTGTTATTTTCTTCCTATTTTATTTGAGAAAAGATTTTCTCACGGAAAAGTACTTTGTTATTAAAAAAAGAGAAAGGGTATTCCCCTAGTGGCTGTGTGATAGAGATGCAACCTGTTGTTTGACAACTAAACAGGTTATTGGGGAAAATTTTCATAATTTTCCCAAAGTAACTTAGAAACTGATTCAACTTGTTTTTGCTTAAAAGATTCAAACATGTTTGTCATGATTAGGGATTCCCCCATTAAGCTATATATGAAGTGATGTAATTTTGTGAATTTCAATGGGTCAGCTAGTGCCAGGTATGTTTTATGCAAATGATGGGGATGTAATGATGCATGTCAGTGGGCGTAACCAGACCAGAGCCTCCGGGGGCAAGACTCAAGAGTTTTCCCCGATTATTTTTTTTTTTAAGTTATATATTTTTTTTCCGGCTCGCTGTGCCGCTTGAATAGACTCCAGCCTGGGCCACCTTCCATCTTCCTTTCTCTCTTCGTCACCTCTTTCTTTTCTCTTCTTTCGCTTCTTCCCTCTTTTTCTCCCCTTTCTCTTCTTTCTTTCCCTATTTTCTTTTCTTTTCTTTTCTTTCTTTTCCCCCTTTCTTCTTCTCTTTCCTGCCCTTCTTTTTCTTTCTCTTTTCTCTTCCTTCTTCCTCTCCCTTTTTTTCTTACCAATTTTTTTGGCTCCCCTTCCCGATTTTTCCTGATTTTTTGGTGTCCGGGGGGGGGGGGGGCAGCTTCCCCCCCCCCCCCCCCCCCCCCCGCTGGTTACGCCACTGATTATTGTTAGAAAGGGGAATCTAGCTGTGTGAAGTTAAATAATACTTGTGACTGAAGGACTGAGGCCAGCAGTTGTAATCAGGAGCTAAACCAGAGCTCTGGAGCTATACAGTATAATTATAGCTAGTTTAATCTACAATAATGGTAGATTTGAGTTCTACATCTGTGCCAGGATTTAATACTTTAGATGCCGCCGGAGCTTGATCGCTAAATTGTCTGCTGTCGTCTTTTAAGCCAGAAGAACTTCAGTTTTGGAATCAAAAAGAGATTCCAGTTTGTGGTCCTAAATGAGGACATTAGCGACAGACTGAGGTGGTAGAATACTTGGACTGCATTGCAGAATATTAGTGTCGTTGAGGGAAAACCCCGTCGTCTTGAACTGCTGGAGAAGATTACCTTCAGGACTGAGAAGATTCCCTTGGAATATATTACCTGAAGAGTTTTATATGTGTGACTTTGCATGCTGTCATTTTGGAGTCTTCGCTGTGAGGACATATCGTTGAACTGCAACGCTACATGAGGACATCAGTGGACATTCTTGTTTACAAATTAAGTATAAACTAATGGTGTGTAATGGTGTAATTTTGATCTATGTAATGGTGTTTGGGACATACCAAATTCTTGAACCAATTACAAATCATTTAAAATCTGTTGTATTATATAAAATTTAGATCACTTGTGCACAAGGCTCATTTATTGTGTTTGAAAGGTTTTTTCTGACCTTAGACGTCCACGGAGTTATAACAAAATATATCCCGAAATCACAACATTCGGATAGCACTTCGCACGTTACAGAGGTATTTCTAGGGTATTTCGGGATACTCGCGGCAAATCAGTGCATAGTCTATGAACCTCGAGTAAACCAATATGACCAAAACGAAATCGCTGCTTCATCAACTCTACGCAGAATAAGAAATAGTTCTTACTTATCTGTTATTACCTATCATTTTTAAATGGAAAATGAATAAAATATGAATGGCGTATCAATCATTTTCACATTTCACTTGCCTTTTCCTGATGGTAACCACTTCCACATTGCACCAATTTGATAAATTTTACATCACTGAATGATTTCATTTTAGCTGGAAAGGTATATGACCTTGGGTCATTTGTGTCACAAGTGTGTAAATAAACAATTGTGGACGTTTGTGTGTAGTGAAAAGATCCAGTTTTGCTTCTTTTTTTTCCAAATAAAGCTTTCTATCTATTTTTGAAATCTTCATTATGATTTAAATGTTAACAATTGTGTCTATGTGGATTTTGTAACAATGACACTATTTTGATGAAGGAAAACAAGTCCATCAACCAGGGAAAGTCAGGTGTGTAATTTTGTGTGTAACATGCTGAAACAAAATTCAATTACCTTTTGTCTGTGTTAGTGGGTTATATTCCACTAACACAAATTCGATATGTGTAGGAGAGTTCCCCCTGCTCAGAACCCTGAACCCCTCTCGGGAGGGAGTGAAGGAATGGTGGAAGGAGGGAGTGAAGGAATGGTGGAAGAAGGGAAGAAGAAAAGTTGCAAATTTGAGTCAATCTTGAACAGCCCCTTACGAGCCCCAGTCCCAAGATTGGGGATACCACGCCACAACAGGGTGCTGGCCCATCCAGCGACATAGCTTTATATCCTATTGAACTCTCACTGACATGTTCTCTTAAATAATGTAAAAATGACATTTAAATACCATAAGCTTATTGCAACCACATCCATATCATATAATAATAAAAATGTCAAGTATGTAGTCACTGAATTTTAAAAAGTATGTATGCACGAATTGTAATCAACATTGAAAAAAATCGGGCAGAAAGAGGAGAGAAGCTGAGATATGCATATGACCATTGATACACTGCAGCTCGGAGGATGAGTTTGGTACCACTCAGCAGTCATGGAATGAAGATGAGCAGACCGAAGAAGACCGAAGTCATGTTAGTGCCAGCACTGGTACCAACCAGCAGATGGAGATAAATATATAGAAGTAGGTGGAAAGGCACTGAAGCAGGTTGCTACGTTCAAGTATCTGAGAAGTTGGATTGAGAAGAGTGGAGGGCTGGAAAGGGAGATACAGGCTAGATTACAGAGTGCCAGTTGTGCTTGGCAAAAGGTGTGTAGAGTAGCCACAGACAAATGTATGCCCTTGCCCTTGGAACTTAAGAGCCTCATTTATAAGTCCAATGTGAGACCAGCATTACTATATGGTGCTGCAGCCATAAAGGAAGCTCACACACGATGATTGGAGACAGCAAAGATGAGTCCTCAGAAGCTACTCGAATAGGGGTCTCCCTGTTTGACCACATGAGAAATGATGGTATCAGGGAGGAGGTGGGTGTAATATGAATCAGGGAGAAAGTGTGCAAGAATCCCATCTGAGATGGTATGGTCATGTACAGAGGATGGCTGATCAGAGTTTGGTGAGATGGGCAATGGAGATGAAAGTGGATGGGAGAAGATGAAGAGGAAGGCCACAGAAGAGATGGAAGGAAAACATTAAAGAAGATGGAAGCAGGTAGACCTGAGCGTGGTCATGGTCCTGATATGGGATAAGGGTTCGAAGAAGAAGTATGTATGCATGCATCTCCATGTTAATCATTTTCCATTTTTTCTAAACTAGGCCTGGGAGAGGTCCCTTATACTTGTATGAAATGGCAAAACTTGTAGATCCCTTCACAGGGACAAATGCCTAATGAAGTCAAAGGTCATGTAGGGGTCATTAGGGGTCAATCTGTGTACAACACAGTAATAAATTTGACCAAGTACAACACCACTGGCGAGTGCCAAATTGTGTAAAATGTTTTTCTTTAGAGTGTGAACTGCGCACTATGATGAGATTGCGATTTATTCCGGATGAAATACGTGTTTACACAATTTGGCACTCGACGACCCTCACAAAGTTAATTGGTCAAACTGTACAACCCCTGTACAAGAGTAAGTTTGAAAACAAGTGAGAATAAGAGATGTTTTATATAGCATTCTGGGGGATAAAGAGTGGAGAACATGAAAAAAGTTTCACAGACATGAGTATGACCTTTGACCTGCAGGTCTTTATCTTACACCGGATAAATAACCATTGATTAAATTTACCAGTCAACAGGATATCCTTTTAAGAGAGAATGCCTATATCAGTATGTGAAATACAATACAAGCTTACTTACCATGATGCTCCCATCTACAGCACAATGACATGCAATGAATTGTTAGTAAATGCTCTCACCAAATATAAGATACAGTGTATTAGGCCTACAACACTTAGGTATGCCACTTCACTTGTACCTAGTTTCAATTATGCTGTTATGAAGACCTACTTTGTTATTGTAAGCTATTGTATCCTGACACCTACGCTAATGAATCACATAGAAATATAACAATGTTACTTCCTTAGTTACCACTGTATCCTGTTTGAAATATTAAACTTCTCCAGTATGTGGAAAGGTTTCCCGTATGTCATACCCACCCAACTACAGCCAGCTGTTATTGTCTAGATTTGGCTGATTTGTTTATGTTAAAGGCTGATTCAGATGCCCCAACGAGGGCGCCCTCAATTTTCATACAAATCGTGTTTTTTTTGCATATACATAATGCTGCATATTACGCATGACTTTGTAAAACAGCTAAGCTTCAATTCGAAGTCCTTCATATAGAAAATCACAACTTTGTTGTAAAATTCTGGATCCGACTTTTGGTTATAATCCTAAGGCATGTAATACTATACATCAATGTTTTACTGCATCAAAAGAGAAATCCTGATTCATCTTAAACTTTGGAATTGTGCATTTTCGGTACTATCTTAGTTCCAGTTGACTATTTAATTATTGCACACAAAAATATATTTAAAATCTCTAGCCTTTACAGGTGAATGACCCGATTCATGGTCTGATTTTCCATATGTTTTTGCGTCATATGGAACCATATCTCCAAAAGACTGATTAAAAATTTTGAGTTCAATCGTTAAGCTATTTGGATACAAAGCCAAATGCGTACCACATTGGCCTTTAAACTACAGTGTGTGTGAGCTAGAGTGGTTTACCACTTTTTGTGAACATTTCCAGGCCTTAAGATTTCACTGGGGTAAGGATAAAAATCTGACTTTGTTATTATGCTGAAATCCAATTTTGATGGAATAAATGGGGAACACGTTTGAATGGTCAACATAACATTAACAAATTCTTTATGCTATTTTTCATGTCAATATGCTAGATCTGCAGTCCATCAAAGGGGTTGGAGCTATTTTAAGGGGGGGGGGGGGGAAGTGATTGCATTGGCCCTTAATGGTTCAAGCAAGTATACTCCTGTACAAATATCTCCCCCATTGAAATGCGTGTAGTAGGCCTGTAAATACAGAGTGTCCAAAAAACTTTACATAAAATGCCCCAATTCCAGGTCTTTAATAAAATTTATGCAATCATTTTAAACATTTAAATGTATTTTAATTAGCTTTTCAAAACAGCAAACACCATTGATTTTGGATTCCAAATGTAACTGAGTTGTCCCTATTTAATGAAATCATGTTTGTTTTTTTACTTGTAACATGGACAGGCTGTGAAACGAAAGCACTGCAGAAAAAAATCAAAAACAAAGTCGTATCCCTTGAAAACATCTTTCTTCCCCAAACAAATAATAGACAATCAAAACACGTCCACTAAATGTTTAACATCAAGCTTCAAAGAAGCAATAGAAACATGTTACAAACACATCATGCAAAACCTGCAATGTGTGCAAAACGCCACGGCCTGTCCATGACAAACGCCCAACCACATTCTAAACATGCTTCATCAAACAATATCATGAAGATTGAAAGTACATTACAATTTTCAATAAAAACTGTACTTCTTAGATTATAATGTAAATTGACTACACCTGATATATCTTAATTTAGGTCTGTGTTAATGTTTCTGGATTGGTCAGAATATATTCTTGTTAAATTTTTTGTTTGAAAGAAAAAAACTTGTTTAGTAAACGTTATTATAATGTCATAGATTAAAATAAATTACAGTTGAATTGCGCCAACTGTCATCATGACGTGTGCTGCAACGCTTTTCTGTAAATTCCAATCTTACTTGCAGTAACCCCCAATACATCACTCAATTACGCTGCTTATTTCAACGTTTGTACAAAAGCCAGATAGGTACCAGGCACACGGCAGGGTAAAACACGCTATGTTTTGGCATGGAACATCATCGAAGGAAGGCTAGCGTTCAGCCTGCAAGACTTAGATATATCAGCTGCTGACTCAGTTCTGAAATATTTATTATGACTGCATTGGGAGAAGACTTTACTACTTGGACAAGTTTTACCATATCATTGATGCATATAAATTACAACCTTGGCAAGATTAATTTATGAATTGAGTAATCTGAATTTGACGAAAGAAATGAATAGTATCTGGTGGCTGTGTTTGTTTTTTCTACCCGGTGGGTATCCCGTTTCAATCATGTAATTCCCCATTGCGGGGAGGAAGGGATATTTGACCCGAAGGTATACTTTCTGGTACAGGTTAGATTGGCACAACATTACCCAAAATCTGAGTATATAGAAGAGGGTGCTTCTTCAACCCCAAAAAACCTTTTAAACGAGCTAACTTTCTTGTTTTGGAATAAAATTGATGACATTTTCCCAAAATGTTGAGAAATTTTTATTTAATAATTTGGACCAGAAATTGTTTAATCCATCGCGGTCCCAGACCGCGACTTTCGTCTGCTGTCTCAGTTTGTAATGGGGCCAAGGTCCACGAGGTCACAAACATGTCACCCTACCCACCCCCTCCTTTTTCCACCAAAGTGTACATACCATAACCCTTACGGAACTCATACGGCATGCATATATTAAGGTTTAACATTTTGACCACAGACAGACACACACACCTCCTTGCAAGAGCTACAAACATTGTGGGAGTTTTAATGAAAAATCTCTTTACTGACATTTTACTTTTTTAAAACCTTTTTTTCAGACACTAACTTTTGTAAACTATACAAGGAGATTTTCAACCTATAATAGTTTGAGATTTTCTCTTAAAAGGACACTTTTTTAGACATTTTTTAGATTTTTTTTCATTTTTTTCATAAATTTTTTTCTAGTTTTCTCTCACTTTTTCGTCTTAGCCAAGGTTGCGCCGCGGGCCTATATAGTTACTAACTAGAAAAATCCCTCTCTTTTTCTACTCTTTACGGAATAAACCTCCATACTACGATTACAGTTTCTTCTGTTATAGACAATTCGTAACATAGTAACCCTATAGAAAATACTCCCACCTGAGAAAATACACGCCACCCATGTAAAAAATACAGTCATAATGTACTTTATCTTTATACTTGAAATACACTCAGAATGTATCTCTTGTAAGTGCACAGACACACACAGAACACTAGACCATTACGTCCAGAGTAATCGCTTTGGGTTATACACCACTACCTGGCTGCGTAAGGATCAAAATCTTGGGTGGACTACTTTCGTGCAATGGGCATCTGGAAAAGGTGCTTTTAAAACTGTCTGAAATGCACTAGTTATATTAAAAAGTGACGGAATTTCATGATTGACATGGGTAGAACTGGTAGTTTTCTCTCAAAACTAAGTGACATTTGGACGGTGAATTTGAGGCAATTTCTCCGCGCTCATCATTTCACAATCGAGTTGCAAATTACTAGCTTTGGCGACTATAGAGAATCTGGGTTGGCGCGGTCTGACATCGTTAGAGGTTGGTGATTCGTACCTAAAATGTCTTTCTCTGGTCATCATATGTTCAAAATTTGTTATTTGGTGATTTCAGCTTGGTTACTTGGGTGATGTTGTTCGTTTCTCCTGTGCGAGTTTTAAATGTGAAAATAACATGCTCCAGTTGCCATTTTCCGCATAGACAACTTTGTATATATAAGTGAGTTTAGTGGTGTGTAACCTATTAAAGACAAACACCCAGTGATCATATGTCGGTCTCAAATTTTCTGAAGTTTTTGACTTTTCAAGCTCTCAGTCTTTTATTGTAATCGATATTTAGTAAATTGTTGCACTGAGAACTGTGATTTTTTTTCATTTAGCGGTACAGCATGTTGCATTGGGTGGGGCCGTATATTCTTAAGGTAGTTGGGCTCAGGTAGTAAGATTTTGCATGGCATTTGTATTGCCAACCACTCGTGATGATTCGCAGCCCTCAACGGTAACTGTGTGGACCGTGGTGGACGAATACTAAATTCATCCCGATGCAGAATTCATAGGAATGCCCCATTGTATTTTGGAGAGTATTTTACTGATAGTGTAGGCTAGAGGTGGAGGTAGGCCTACCCTCAGACTAGGCCAAAGCTATCTTTGCACGACCAAATCCGAATTAAAACTATAAAAGATTAGCTGTTTTTGTCTTGTTCAGACCATGGGGGGGGAGGGACTCACATAGGGTGGGTGCTGCACATGTAAGGTCCCCGGCTGTTTTAAGCATCATCGTCACCCACAATTGTCTATTTTTTGCCAATTTTGCCACTGTCACCAAGACCGCTATTTTTGGGAATATTTTTATTTTCACACAAAGACAGCCCCATTTAAAGATGTGGACCAAAATCCTCACCAAGGACCCATTGTTTTAACACATTTAGCAAAAAATGTTGTGCCCCAAATAACCTCTCTTTATGGAAGTTTGGCTGTACTCACCCAAAGACCCCTTATTTTTGCATGTTTACAGTCACCGAATGCCCTGGGGTTTGAATGTGCCATCCATTTCATGTGAGTCCTCCCCCCCCCACAGGTTTAATTTCTGACTCGCTGCTAGCTGAACACATCCGGGTTACCACTGCCTGACGCAAAGGCCATTTTTCTAGTTAAAAACAAGGCGAACTCGTAGTTTACGCGATGCGGAAAATATGTCCCCGCCGAATGTTGCGATCACTAACATGTGATAAATGCAACTTCAATTCCCTCCCCATCCCCAATACCCTGCAAACACTCAACCCCTCACCAAAAAACCGAAAAAACCAACGACCCGCCCAAAAACAAACAAGAACAAAACAAAAAAAAAAATAAGAAACCAAAAACAACACCGCAACAAAACGAAACAAACTAATTGACAACACCTCAACAACACAACACGTACACACACTACCCTATAACACGCCTCCCCCTCCCACCCTACCCACCACCACACCACCCATCACCCCCCTCCCCAACACCCCACAACACCCTCATCCTCTGCAAACATCCTGCAACATTCCCATCTCCCTCCACCATCACCCCGCAACACTCCCACCCCTCCCCAACACCATGCAACACCCCAACACCATGCACACACCCACCCCCCCAAACACCCAGCAATACCAATCCCTCCCCAACACCAACCCTCATCCCCACACCCCCGAAACACCCTACCCCCTCTTATCACCTCAACACCCAACCCTACCAAATCCATAACAGCCTCCCCTTTCCCCAAACCCCGCAACCCGCCATTCCCCTCCCAAACACCCCGCAACACTCCCACCCCGTCCCCAAACCATGCAACACCCCCACCACCTCCCCAACACCCCGCATACCACCACCCCGCAAACCCAACCCCTCCCAAACCCCGCAATACCAAACCCTACCCAACCCCCCCCAACCACCACCGCAAAACACCCACCCCTCCACAACACCCCACCCCTCCAAACACCCACCCCTCCCCAACACCTCACCCCCTCCCCAACCACATCACCCCCACATAGCATAGTAGGCTCAGTACGAAGGAATTGTGCCTATCCGATGTACTGTTTCAGAGATACATGTACAGCAATTGCGCATATTAATTAGCTCATTTGCATACCTACGCGCATTATCACATACTTCAAATTGCAAAAAAGATGTGCCCCATGATAGGCTATATGCAGCGCAGGAATTTGAGTACAATGATACCATTTCAAAAATATAGCAATTCGCTTTCGATTTTTGCATAATTACTTAGCTCATTTGCATACTCAATTGCCCGAATCGCCAAAAATATAATAGGTCAAGAACTCTTCAGCCCGCTTCCTTCAACCAAGATACATCATATACGCCTGACGGAAAACTCCAGAAAAACTTGTACCCAAGCTTGCAGGAAAATTACATAAATTATGCAAATTAGATACTAATTAGCATAGTTTACGGCCACAATTTAAATCAGGTCGAGAACTCAATCCACCCGCTTCTTTCCACCAAGTTACATCATGTCGCCTTACGGAACTCCAGATAAATGGTACACAACATGGGTTAACATTTTTGTCACAGACGGACGGACGGACGACCGGACGGACGGACGGACGAAAGGACGACGGAGGACGCTGCTTCATTTCAAAAAAAAAGTACATTGACCCCCCCTCCCATATCTTGATCAAGATTAAGTTTTGGCATGTAAATTCAGATTTCTTGTCAATGAGGGCTCCCTTCATCAGGAAATCCTATGGAATCTATGTAGTTAATTGACAAAAGGACAGTTCGGACTGTTTTCCTGAAAAGAGTTATCCCCTATTTTATTTATATGTAATGATATTTTAATGCTAGTACAAAAAACACCCAATGTTTATTCCCTTCGACTTTCCACAGATATCAGTGGATAGCCCGTTACCTATCTCACCAAACATGAATTGTAGGGTCCGAAGCAAGTAGCCAAACTGTCATCATACTGGAGTTTCTAAAGGTAATCTTGAAGAAATGTGAGCAAAGATGTCAATGTCTAGGATTCATGGACATTTTTAACTAGTTTCAGAGCCCATGGTGTATATAGGTGATCACCACTAACATGGTGCTGTAGGATCAAAAATCTTGGGTGGACTACTTCGTGCATGGCATCTGGAAAAGGTGCTTTAAATGTCTGAAAATGCATAGTTATATTAAAAAAGGGATGGAAGGGAACAGCAGGGAAACGGCCTTTCCGACCGCCCCACACCCCCCTCCACCCATCACCCACCCCACCTCTTTCATCAAAATCCTTACCTTCTTCCACCTTACTAACTCTCTTACCCCCCCCTAACTCCAACCTATCACACTTGCTTCCACACACCTCCGCCTTCCTTAGACTGGTATGGTTTCTCAAATAGTTGGGCATTTGGACAGTGAATTGCAGACAAGTTACGCCGCGCTCATCAATTTCACCATCGATTGCAAATTATAGCTTTGGCGGATATAGAGAATCTTGGGGTGCCGGCTCTGACATCGTTCGAGTTTGGTGATCGTAACTAAAAATTTCTATGGTCATCATATGTTCACAATTTTGGTTATTTGGTGATGTTAGCTTGTACTTTGGGGTGATGTTGTTGTTTTTACTCTGTGAGAGTTTTAAATGTGAAAGAAAACATGGCTCAAAGTGGCATTTCCATAGACTACTGTGTATAAGTGAGTTAGTGGTGTGGTGAAACCCTATTGGCCTTCTGCAATTCTTGCAGACGACACAAAAAATAGGGACGGAAGGCCAAATAGAATCATCCGAGTATGTGGTCAAAGAAAAGTGTAGAGCCATATAATGACCCTACGTGAGCCCCTTGACCTTTGATCTCTCATCTGTTACCCAAATAAGACCCTTGTCTCAATATATAAGCATACACAGTATGAATTTGAGCTATCCAATGCACAAATAGCTTCAGTAGGTGAAATATGAAAAGGGTCAAACAAAGGGCAAAGTGTATACCAGAGCAATATAATGACCTTAGTGACCCATGAAGACTGTGACCTCATCTGTTCCCACACCATAATGACCCTGTTTTTAATAATAAGCATACGAAGTATGAACGTGATCCTCGCTACATAAAAAAGCTATCAACCAAAAGATGTATACTAAATGTTTGACAGACAGACACTACGAATCAAGCCGAACATAAGTCTTTCCGATAAATCCATTCAGAGGACGACTAACTATCCACACCATTAGTAGAGTTGGATCCTGATCACCCTGGACCTATTACCATATTTGCCTCTCAACACCTTTCACTAATTAATGATGGGATTAGAGGTCCCAAAGAGACGCTCCATTCAAGTTTCAAAGGAAGCACCATATAGTACAAGTGAGCAGTAGTGTAAAAAGGTGGGAGGGTGGAGGAGGGGTCAGGGGGCAGGTTGCCACCCAGAAAGCTTTGACCGAATATAAAAAGCTGAATCATGCCAATCAGCTGTTTTGCCTGCTCACTAAGAAATGTTCACCTCCACCAGGGAGCTGACAGTGCCGTTTTTGCTAGTTTGATCACAGGTTTCTCTCCCATTAATAGACATGGGATATCGGAGCCTTCATGTCAGCGCAATCAATCGGAAAGGAATGGTCCACAAAATCTGTAGCAAGAGAAGGCGGTGCTGACAAATTGCAGGCACCACCTTGTCGCCAGCACCGCCTTCTCAGAAAACGTGATTCACGCATAATCGAATTATGAGTGTCAAATCCAATTCAGAATATAAGTGTTTTTATACCTGACATCAAAGCATGAAATAAGAAAATAGCTACGCCTCTATGATGAAATTAAGAGCTAGAAACAGACGTCCATTTTAAAATGGCTGCGCCCATCATGAACGCGCGTATGGAAAAGGTGCCCATTCTGTGTATTATTTCTTCTGTGCTCCAACCAGGAAAATATACCTCAAAACCACCTCCAGAAAATCTGCCCTCAAAACCGGGAATTTACCCCTATGACAAGGCCCCGTTATGCCCTGATAGTTAGGCCACATCAGAAAATTTAGCAAGCAAAGAAAGTGTGATATATAACACAGGTAGGTTATTATGCACTTTCAATTAGTATTCCGATATTGAAAACCAATAAAAAAGGAAAAGGAAAATAGAGCATCAATGTTGCAGTGGCAAATACAACAATCACACTATTAACTACTTGAGGGTTAGCTAAATTGCTTTTTTTCAAAGAATTCCAGGAAGCTGCATAAAGCGGTCTTAGCTTGGTAATCTCATACAAAACATTTTTCAAGAGACAACAAAGGAACATGTCCAGAAAAAGTGTGCTTTCATTTTTCCATTTACAGTTTTGTGTGGTGCATATTAGAGTGCTTTCAAACCTTAGTTGAATAAGCTGAAAATGCTGTATTTTGTAATAGCAAGATGATTTAGAGTTTCTGTTGGGACCTCACAGAAAATCACGGATGCTTCTCTATAGGGCCAATGATACTTGTCTTCCTTTATTGAGAAAAGAAGAAATGATTTTGGGTACCGGTACTCGCTTTACGACGATTTGAAAACCTTGGGCGATGTCACTGTTTAAGTGGGAAGAATGCGGCCAGAGGCCAAGTCTCCATGCAAAAATAATGACATCGCCAGTTTCAATTTGCGTTTTGTAAAGAGAGTAACGGTTCCCAAAACCCTACCTTTATTCTCATTCGTAAACAGATTTATATTTCAAGGTAATACTTTACAATTTGTGACCTACGGCTACTAACAAGAAAAGACTGACACTAACCTGTGAGAAAAAATAGAACCAGTTTAATGCCAGAGAACAACGCAACACGATGCAACTTAACAGGACCGTGAAATGTAGCAATAGATGTATGATGTGAGCGCATCAAAACCTTCAAATAAAGTCAATATGCAGCGCATAATACCTGGGTTCAACTGTCAAATTGAACGCGAGGCTGAGCCAATTGAAATTGCGTACATTTTCACAGCTGTGTAAGAATATGTATTTTGGGTCATAAAGGGTCATTCAAATTCACTGCTTCCAGTGCAGTAATGCAATGCAGTCTACCAAAATGTTACTGCAATTGCTTTGGCAGATGCCCTCATTACTACAACGCAGTATAGCGAGACTGCATCATTAATGCAGTTCAATGTAGTATGATGCAGCGCATTGCAATGCAATAAAAGGCCGGGAGCGCAGTGCAACAACATTCCTTGGCCAACCAAAATTGCACCTTTCTACATGCCAATGTGTCATCATCTATTTATTTTGACCGTTATATATTTACTGAAGTTTAATGAAACAGTTTAGCCAAAATATGCTGCAGGTGTTTAAAGATTATAAGATTTCTAGTGATACCCAATATCTGATTTTGAGGGATGAGTGGGGGGGCTTAAAGACTGACCAAATAATGCCCCTTTGACTACAGTCCAATGGCGTTGATAGTTCGTCCCCTGGAGTTTTGGACATATTCCATTAAGTTCCGAGAAGGGCTCTACCGGAAAAATGAAAAGAATTCAAATGCACATGCCACAACGGATTATCTTGGAGGACACTCCAATCATTAACTCACTCACCTGCTGACTAAATACAATTTCATTCATGTATGGCCACGACCTAATAGGGTATACTCAGGGCATTAACATGCCTCACAAAACATGATTAACCGAAGTCCCTGACGGCTCATTGATTTTTTCACCTCCGAAAGAAGGTATGGGGTCACATATCAGATGAATCGAGTATAGTAAAAGGAACTGCACATACAGGATAGAATCAGATAAAGCACAGATGGAAACATTTCTAAGGGGTTTAGGTTTGCACTTATCACAAGCTATGGCAACATTGAAAATACAAATATAGTGATACATTTTGCTGTATGGAGGATTTTTAAAGAAAATGCTCAATTTCCGACTTATACAACTGCAAATCCAAGACATTTCAAAAACAATCAGAAAATCCAAAAAACACATTATCCCCCCAAACAAATACTTGACACAGCAAATGTGAATTCAGTGATGGTGTTTTAGGTAATAAGCCAGGAAATAGCAACATTAAGAAATAATGGCCAGGGGGTATCTCCAAATTCTTATCTGCCTGTCTGTGAGATGAATAGCCTAGCTCTCTGGGTCTGTACGTCCCGTGTGTAATGGCAAGGTAAGGCACCAAGTTTTGAAATGTCGTTAGATGATGTCTCATCAGCAATTTTATTTGAGATGATATTTTGTTACGTCAGCATAAATTGATAATCAAAATGTATGAAGGATTTATTTGTCACATTTTTGAATATAGGAGTAATTTGTGGTGGGTTATGAAATTTTTGTCCCAACAGAAACTACCCCTTGTTATAAAAAAATGGGAAAAAAATGTGTAATTTTTTTAATTTTTTTATTATTTTTAAAGGGCCTTTCCCTAGAAAAGAAATGGCTCAAATTGCCAAAGGCAGTAAAAACAGTGGCAAATCATATTTGACTGTCAAATTGTTAGTTGTTAAACAAAAAATATCATTTGCGATACACTAACATATTTTTAAAATCTACATTTTCATCTATGGGCATTGTCTAAAAAATACATCGGTCCTCGACCGCTTGTGTCGCCGCCGTCGCGGTAGTGAATGATAGGCCTAAATGATGTTGACCGGATATGTGACCTTTGACTCATCAACAAATGAGGGATCCCATGTTGCACCTATGATTCAGTTTGGTTCCAATTGAAACTTCAACTTTCAAATGAGGTCAATTTACAATTTCAGCCCTTTTACAACTTGACTCAAATGACCTTTGACTTGGTATGGACATTGACCTCATCAACAAATGAGGGATCCATGTTGACTATGATTCAAGTTTGGTTCAATGGAACTTCAACTTTGCATAGGAAGTGTAACACCAATTTGACATTTCAGAATCATTTTTTGACAACTTGACCTCACATGAACTT
Source organism: Ophioderma brevispina (assembly GCA_023653785.1). Classification (NCBI taxonomy): domain Eukaryota; kingdom Metazoa; phylum Echinodermata; class Ophiuroidea; order Amphilepidida; family Ophiodermatidae; genus Ophioderma; species Ophioderma brevispina. Next base: position 19,699 of record JAMKCH010011166.1, on the reverse strand, counting down.
TGACTTGGGGCATGTGACCTTTGACCTCATACACAGTGGGGGATGCCATGTGTTGCACCTGTGACCCAAGTGTGGTTGTAATCAATAAAAGTAGGTGGGAAGTGATTAAAAGGCAATGTTAACCCCGTGTAAAACAGACATTCAACAGACAGCCATTACCCACACCAACAGACAACTTACAGGGACAAAGTGACCCTAGTGTAGTCCTGCCTTAGGGCGGGCGAAGGGACACAAAAATGGAACTTTTTTCAGTAAATCAAAATTAAAAACAAATGTGAGAAATTAGCTCCCAATCAAAAGGCATGAGGCCTACTGGAAACCAAACTGTTCTTTATGGCCTAACGGATTGATTTCATAATGTAGTTGATAATATAGAAACCCATTGCAGGGGTTTGATGAAATTTTTGTCACCAAAAACACTGCCAATTTTTGGTAAAAAAAAATATTCCTTTTCAGGAAAATGGCACAAGACACTAGATTTTAATTTGCCAAATCAGAAAGTCCTATAATTCACCCTAATCAAACTTTCTTTTTGTACTCCTCAACTAATTTTTCAACCCCCTAAATATTTCTTTTCAAACTTTTGCAGTCATAGCAAGGTCAAATCTTGGACTTTGTTATCATATATGCCTATTTGATCGTCTCTTGCAAGAAAGTAAGGATTTTTTTCCATGGATAGAAATACCCGGTTTGAGAACACTGATATTCAAAGATATGCTGATATTCATGAAGGCACACCATCAGAAGCAACTAAAACTTTATAAAATACGCTACTTTGTCTTTGAGGATACTGTTGAACCACACAACAAAGAGGCTTATTACCATTACAAAGCCCCTTTAAACAAAACAAACAAAAATTGTTGGGATATTTAAAGGCACTATCGGTGATTGTGTCTGAAATGGTCAAAATATTTGAAATTTAAGGAAGCTTTAAAAGTGAAAGATAATCTGTAGAATCTCTCATAATTTTCTTTTAACCAACTCAGAATTGGCAGAAAATGAGAAAATGAAGAAAACGGCAGTGTTCAAAGATATGACTCTCCATTTCAGTTACGTGTTTATAGTAAGTGTCCGACGGACAGTATTTCCAAATCTCTGATTTTGTCCCTTATTAGATTTGGGTTTGATCTTATAACTGCAAGTAAGTTAGGATCCCTATCTTTTTTGTTTATGCACATAGCAAATCTAGTTTTTGGATTGATTTTTTTACAGATTTCCCTACTTTAGCAATCACCTGATAGTGCCATTTAAAACACTGAGGAAACCTCACATAATTTTCTTTTACTGATGGCTTATTTAAAATAACACACATTTATCACATGTCGCAGCTACGAAAGTGATACAATATAGGTAATATAACAATAATTTTCCCAATTTTTTCCCCTTTGGATGTGTGGATTGCAATAGTGGTGTGTGAATAATGTATCCTAAAATCATGCCCAATCTGCTTACAAAATTAGAGCTAATCTAAAAAGCCACTCAACCACTTCTCCACAGCACAGATCTTCACATAATGCCAATGTCCCTATTCTGTATCAAACAAAAAATGGGGTGACAATAGTTTAGTCTATTGTTTGTCCTGAGTGGGCTTTATTAACTGAAGTTTTGGCCAACAGGTCTTGATCACAGTGAATAGAGATTGGACCACTAGGCAATATGCCACTAACTTTAAGGCCACATAACACCTTACTATATCATTCCCTATTCTGTAGTACTCACTTTCAGTATCAGTGCCATTATCTTGAAATCTGTCTAAAACTGGAACGCATGCCATGCACCCTATACCCCTTAATGCACCCATCACACCCTCAGATACCGACTTGGTCTGTGGTCATGCCGACTCAAGACCACAAACACTCATCCTTTTTGTCTATGTTTACAATGTCTACGACTTTTAAAATATATTCTGTATTAGTGTCTGACCGCTCACCCTAATTATCTGAAATTTAATTCATCTTTCCCCTGGAGATAGCCGCGCACACCGTTTGAAAAAAACAACCCAGGTGCGCGTTGGCCTATTCGAACCGGCGACCTCTGTAATTACTAGCACGGCGCTCTAACCACTGAGCTGGTTTAGTAAGAGGAGGACATAGAAGATCAGCTTAGGTGTTAGGTCCGAAAGGACCCTATTATCTGTTATACCGATTACAGATTTTAAATTTCAATCGGCTCATTCCGATTATGTGTATTTTTGGCGTTATCATCGGTGTTTTCGACAGCCAGAAGCTGCCAGAAAGTAGCAGAATCTTTTAGGTAAACCACTAAAATGCACAATAGTAGTTAGGAACAACATACACACTCATTGTGTACATAAAATAATAAATTGATTGTTTCAGTTTTTGATTTATTTCCACTGTTTGGCCATCAGTTTTTGGAATAATTTTATTCATTTTGACCCCTTTCTTTATATTATTGTAATTTGTATAGAATCGGTAAAAAAATGAGAAATTTGGCCGCACCGATCAGATACCGATAAGGTCATAAATCGGCCCGATTTTTCAAAAAATACCGATCATATCAGTTATTCTCTATATTCTGTATCAATATCCATGATATGAAATTTATCTATTTGGTGCTTGTCAACTTGGCATGGTGTAAAATGCACGTGTAATGTGGATACACGCAAAACGGGATTGTTGTAACAGTGGATATCAAAGAACTTTGGTTCACACTGCGCATGCTAAAAAAATGAGCATTAGGCAGGCCTTTGCAACATGTCTATTGAGTCGGTCAGACCAATCAGAATTGTCAATGTTAAATCTTGGTTAACCAATGGAAACCCCACTTTTGTGTTTATATTTCACATGGTTGGGAATAGGCAAATTGCCAAGCACTGTAGCGGTAAACTGTAGTATACGTCCTACTAGTTGGAAGATTGAATCAGGGTTGAAATTGGGGTGTGGATTTCACGGTAATGAGATCTCAAATTTAGCAGGACATTGTGTAACAAAGCTAAATAAAGGTAGATTTGCCAAATTTGGATAACTATTTTCCATATTTCACGATCTAGCCTATATCCCTAAAAAGAAATGTTTTCACTGGATATTTCAAGTTCAAAAAAGGGTTATTAATATTGGAGTAAGAACTGTGTGATTATTTTCCAAATTATGAACAACCTCATCCATGAATTTACCAAAGGTAAGAAGTGGGAATATACTTAAATGTGGGATTATACTCAGGTCAATTATTGTAATACACCTTGAAAAAATAGCGTATTTAGCATTCAAAACTCATTAAGCTAACAATTCGCAAACCTGTTAATGCTTAACTAATTTGATCTTCTGTTCAACACAAGATCTACTGAACCTAAACAGGATTAACCTTCTCCAAGGTGACTGAGCAGTCACTGACATCTGCAAAAATGGCTGCAATGACGCCATGTCAAAGCCATGTTCAAACGGTCACAAAACTCCAGGGTTTGAAACTCCAGAGGGTGAAATTAAATCCAATAATTTATCTCACTCCAAGCTGTGTCCACGATGCCAAAACTCTGAAATCATCTCCTGACCATTTTCCTCCGCTTCTCTCTCGGAGAGTAGACGGAAGTCAATATAAAAAAATTAAGCTGTGCTTTACGTGCAGCATGATATTCAAACACAGGAATTTGGCCACAATGATGACCTTGTGAGGTCAGCCCCTCACTATCCCCCACAGCATGACACCCAAAACACTCCAGAGTGGTATCAGAGTTTGAGTTTCAACCCCCAAGTTTTTTAGGGGATAAAACCCCATAGGACACTCGGGAGTTTAAAAACTTGGAAATGCATCCACCCAGTCAAAAATCCTGATCGACACTCCGAGGTTGAAACTTGAGTTTCATCCTCTGTTTGACACGATTCGATGTGAATTCAATCAAATGGCAAGTCTGAAATAGTAAAATTTTGTGTTAAAGCTATTTGCAGACAAAACGGGATGTTGTGGGCACACTAGGATGTAACGATTTACTGGCCTGCAGCACGATTTTTTCTGTGCCCGGGTAAGAGGGGACTTAATAGCCTTAGGCCCTGGCTTAATGCAAAAATGCCACTATTAAAATAGAGTTTTATTTAACATCAATCTTGTTGGAAATCAGCCATTTTAATATACTTCAAATGATTTCCTACTTATAGTTTTTGCCATGTAGTATTTTCACATTTGTTTATTAGCTCTTGTTCTGTTCTCTCTCCTGCTCATTGAGCTGGGACTTTGTTGTTTGCAACTTTATAAGTGTGTATAAGTAAACAATCTACTTTATCATACCATCATGTAGATCCTCGATTTTCATTGGATAATCGCTTCAATTTACTGACTAGATATATCCCGTTTCACCCCCTCGGAGCGCGTCTCAACATCCGTATCATGTCAGTTAGGAACTGCACATGCGCGATCATGCATCATAACAAAAATCCGAAAATTCGGGCTTTATTGTTGACGTAAATCATTGCTCTAATTTGGCGATTGTTAGCAATGTTGAACCGAGTTGGAACAGAATTTCAGCATCATTGCTCACATACACTAGACGGCTTTAAAATAGATCAATAATTTTGTTTGTGAATCCAGAAACAAGATGATTTTAGGTTGTGTATTTCAAAGATTCTTTTCGCTGAAAATTTGTCACCCTTGCACTCATATTAAAACAATTGCCTACATCAATTACCTATAAGTAGTTTGTTTGTGAATCACCCTTATAATGTTCTTTTGGCCATGTTTGGCTATGTTGTTCTGCGTGGGTATGACTAAAATAGTTATTAGGTGAGTTTTGAGGTGAAACGATTATATCTATCTCGGATTCTGTATCTGACTCCTCGACTAGATATAATCCGTATGACCCCAAAACTTCACCGCATAATAATATATCAAACATAGGCAGCAAGCCATTCTAAACCTTGTATCATCTTTTCAACAACGCGCATATCTCCTTCTACAGGAGCGTACCGTTGTTGATTTGTTATCAAGACCAACAGTTGATCTGCAAATTAGCGCATCACGCCGGGCGCGTGGTCATGGGAAGTGCGTTTACGCGGGACGCTTAAGTCGACGCGCAGTTCGTCACGTTTTAAAAATCAGAGTACGGGCCAAGGACACCAGGTCGAAACTGCAAAGCAACAAAACAAACCATAACTATCATTTTGCTTGAGATTTGCTAAAATATTACTAGGAAAGATTTCTGTTGAAACTGGGAACATTTAGTGTTATAAGTGAGAATATTACGTTATTCCTCTATATATGAGATTAACAAGTTTTATAAGGATTTTCGTTGTGTGAAAGGGATCAAACATGTTACAGAGTGATTCATCCACAAATCAACAACGAGCCATCATGCCTCTGCGGTATTTTTATCCAAGCGATGGTGGGGTTGGTGGGGGGGGGGGGGCTTAAAAGCCGCCCCCGAGCAGGATAAACAAATAGCGGAAGCATGGGATGCAGAGTTGTTGATTTGTGATGAACCACACTGTAACTGTTTGAATCCCTAATTGAAGTACTTTTGGTGGGCTACTGATGATAAAATAGTGTCCAACCGATCACCCTAATATCTTTATACGGATTACAAATTTTAAATTTCAAAACGGTTATCGATTCCAATTTTTTATGTCTGTTCTATTTTTGTTATCATCGCCGTTTTGACAGCCAGACGCTGCCAGAAAAGTAGCAGATCGAGATGTAAACCACTAAACGGCGAAACTAGTAGTTAGGAACAACATACCACACTATTGTGGTACATTAAAATAATAAAATGAGTGTTTCAGTTTTGATTTATTTCAACCATTGGCCATCAGTTTTGGGAAAAATTTTAATTTCAAGTTGGAGCTTGTTGTATAAATTTAATCGGTATGAAAATCGCTAAAAAAATGATAATCTCTTGAGAGGACTGCTCAATTGATCACTCAAATCACCTGCTCCTGATAACATAGATAATTATAACTTTTGAAATGGCAATCCCAAAAATCATCACATCAGAACTGACCCTCAAAATGACTCCCCAAATGGACCATACTGAGAAAGGAAGCTTCTCCAAATATGGTACCAAAGTTTCAGGTCACAGATCTGCAAAAGCTAGCTCGCTTTACAATTCATTACGCAGAGTTTTGACAATAGAGGGCTCCAGCACCATTGGCTGTTTAGTTTCATGACCACGTAATGAGCTTGGGCAATACATGTTTTGGCTTCCCAGGTCAGAAGTAAAGAACCATTTGAAAGGAAATTGAAAGAGTTACAAGAATATTGTAAGATATATCAAATACATGTTCAAGCACTTTTCACCCAAATTTAACCGGGAACGAAGCTTTATGAAATGGCCTAGTCCTTGATGATATCACGGCTTTGCAAAATTTGTTTTTATTTGTAATTTGATCCCATAACTCAACATGGCACATATTTTTATATGGAAGCATGTTTCCCCAACTCTATCGAAGTGTGTGCAGAGTTCTAGTGCTAAACCATAGTTTTATACGAAACTCATTGCTGATAATCATCGGGCATCAAGTGCAATTTTTACAATATTCTTTTAATTGTCATGACAACCATCTGTTGTTAGCTGTAAAATTACTTCAACCCATCAATGTACCATTTTTTTATCTAATTGTCGAAAACCATTGCTAAAAACATGTCAGGTGGGTTATAGGCCTCCTTTTAAGTTACAACAACTGCTAAAGGTAGGGGGGTTAACAGGGTAAAATCATAGGAGGGGCAAAAAACTTCATAGGGGGGCGAAACGGTACAAAATGGAACGATCATTTTGCGTTTATTTAAAAAAAACCCCTAATTTTTGAGCAAAACCCTGTTATCCTAAATTGGAAATTCTCGGGGGGCGGCCACCACCTGGAGCCGCCCTGGTAGGTGAAGAAGTGTCATAGAGGATCTCCTAGGAAAAGATCAAAACATGGATACCGAATTGAATCCCCCAATAGGACCCAATAACAGTAAGAAAGCATGGGCTGCCATCCCAAAGCTTTAAGGAGATCAACAGAACCTCCCACAGCAGGCTCAAATGTCACCCCCAACCCAAGGCCCACCGACAGATTTAAATAGCACGTGAGCACGAAACCCATGAAGATTAAACTAGACCTTAAGAAAGAATATATCTTAATCTTTCCCTGGAAATTGCCAGCACACACAAGTGTTGAAAAAAGAAAGATGTGCGATTGCCGGACTCAATTTGGAACCTCCGTATTACTAGCTATAAACAAGCTAACCAGCCAGGGTTGTAGAGGAGTGATAGATATCACATATGGTGTGAGGTCGAAAGGTATCCATACTTAAACTGAAGGTGGTATAGTGGTGACCCTGTTTTCACTCGCCCCTTTCAACATGACTAAACTGGGAAAACGGTAGTGCTAAACTTCAACCAGGAAAAGCAGTCGGCCTTGACAACATCTCAACAGAGCAGCTGCAAAAAATATTCAGCCCAGTAGCGAGGAGTTGTCTGAGCTCTACAATTGCTGCCTTCTTTCCCACAGATTCCAAAGATCTGGAGGAAAGCACATGTTATGGCACTCCTAAAGCCTGGGAAAGATCCATCTAATCCCAATAGCTACAGACCCAATATCACTCCTCAGCCATACCTACAAGTTCTTTGAAACATCTCCTGCTCAAACCGTAAGCACCTGTGGTAGGACAAACACCTCATACCAGAACAACGCGATTTTTGGCCAATCAAATCAACAACAAGCCAAGTGAAGCTAACCTAACTCCACACATCAAGGATGGTTTTGAGAAGGGTTGGGTAACCAGAGTTGTGTTAGTCGATCGATCAGCAGATTTATGACCACTGTTAATCACAGAGTAATTACTCGTAAGATTTGGAATCACCAAGGACAATCGCTGAATGAGCTCATTCAAAGGATTGCTGTAAACAACAGGAGGTCGTGTCCAGATAGGAGTGAAGAAGAGCTGATGGTGTAGGCTCAAGAATGGATACCCCAAGGGAAGCACGCTCGCACTGATGTCACATCTATACCAAACCCGGGAACCTGTCATTTATCTATGAAATCGTGACGAAAAATTCTATTTTTTGTAGGTCATCAAGCAAAATTGTCTATTCTAAAAACCATGAGAGGGAGAGTCAACTCCACTGTCCGGGTTTCAAAAAAAATTCTGGATGAAATATCAGATGAGGGACAAGTTTGTATGTGGGGCAGACCAGCCTTCCATCAAAGCCTTATTGTTTGCTAGTTTGCGTTGTTAGGGCAGTAATATCTTTTGATTCATTTGGGGATTTGCATATTGAATAGGCTCGTAACATATACAGTTGCAGCTACTCTGCCCACTGCCGGAGGACATCTGCAATAAAGTGAATTTCAAGATTTCTCTACCTTTTAAATGAGGCTCTAAGTGAGGCATTTGCCCTGGAATGCTGGTTTGTGACTTTTAAAATACAGTTCACAGAGTTTAAAACCAAGTCTGATAAGTGGTTTTGTATCATAAACATTATTAAAGCAAAGAAAAAAAAAGTTTGTTTCAGCCTCCCACTCGCATAAGTGTAAAAATTCACATTTTACCACATTTTTAAAAGGTTTTCAAGAGATTTGTTACAAACTGATCAACAAAAATAAAAGAAAATTTGGCTGCAATGCAGCTGAAAAAGTGGTTTAAATGCATTAAAAAAGAATTATTGCATAGCGTGTATTTTTTTTACTAAAACAAACAAACACACAGCGGTTAGAGTTTGAGCTAAATGAAGCTGAGACAAACTTTTTTTCTTTTTTGGCCTAAAAATATTGCACATTGTTTCACATTGATAGCAGTTTGATTTGGGATCAACCTGTAGATTATACAAGCAGTTCTCGAACCACAAGTGTCGCCTGGTTTCGCGGTCCACCTTTCCTTCACTCCTATTTTATAACTTGACCTCAGAGGACCTTTGACCTTTGCAATTGACACTTGACCTTATTATTATAAGAATGTTCCCTGTTGCATATATGGCGCAAGTTTGCTTGCAATTGGACTTCAACCTTTCAAAGAAATGCCAATTTGATGTTCTCAGTCCATTTCATAACTTGACCTCAGATAATCTTTGACCTTGGTATGTGACCCTTGACCACATTATCATATAAAGGTCCCCAAGTATGTCTCAAGTTCTGTAGCAATTGGACATTTTCTTCTTGAATGAGGCCAATTTGATGTTTTAGCCCATTTTATATATTGACCTCATATGACCTTTGACCTTGGTATGTGACCCTTGGCCACCTTATCATATGAAGGTTCCCAAGGGGCATCTGTGACCCAATTTCTGTAGCAATTGGACTTTTACTTCTCAAATGAGAAACTTGATTCGAAACTTTAACCGAAACTTTAACCTTTGAAAACACAGAGACACGGTCAGACAATTAAGGACTGGTAAGTGTTGCCTCCTGCAAATTCTTGCAGGCAACACAATCAAAGGTATAGCTTGGGAGGGTCCTTCTTTCTTTTTATAGCACAGTTGTACGGGATCATGTAAACAGGAAGTGTTTTTACCAAACTACCATATGCCTTCCATCATCAACTACCTTTAGGAGAGCTTAGCACATGACCCCTCCTGTGGCTCCACCAAAAACCTCATTTGAGATGGCTGACTACTACTGACATGACTGCTCAACTGAAAATGAGTCATTAGAAGCTCACAAAAACCACAGCAGTTAAAGGCAGACTCAGAGATTTCAAAATGTAATTTTGTGTAACAATTAGAAGTAGTCACCCAGAACTAAAGATAGTCACCTAAGTCGCTCAATTCCAAAGTTTGAGATGAATCAGATTTTTTGTTTTGATGCAGTAAACATTTATGTATAGGTCTTGGTATAACAGTGCCATAGGATACTGTGTATAACAAAAATTCTGGATCTGGAATTTTAAAACAAGGTTGTGATTTTCTATATGAAAACCTTCAATTTGGACTTTGCTATTTCACACAGTGAGTAGTAAATGGACAAGCATTATGTATATGTAAAACATGATTTGTTTGAAAATGAAGGGCATCTCCATTGGGAAATCTCTGAGTCAGCCTTTAGTGTTAGATGTGACAGTTTAACTTTGGATTCTTAAAGGGACATTTTGTGATCCACAACCTCGTCCCCCGACTTACCTCCAAAAAGTTAAGATTTTCATATCAGCTGAACCGTTAGCTTTAGAAATCCACGTGTACCTAATCTTACGTGCAAATTCGGTCGTATCTGCAAGAAATTTGCAATTTCGTATTTTCTGTCCGTAAACGGACAGAAATTACAACACAGTGTCTATGGGACCATGGGAAACAAGCCATTGCTCATAACACAAAACCACAAGATCGGGATCAGCTCAAACTTTGTGAATAAGCTTTTCTCAGGGTTATCTAGTGAACAATGAATAAAACAGGTGGTGTTGAAATCACCAAATGCACCTTTAAGTAGATAACTTACTCTATAAATATCAACTCGATATGGCCTTTCCCTTTAGAACAGCATACTGGTACTGACTGGCTGGCTAGCTGCTTGGCCTTGGTCTAGACGACTCTTATTGACAGATAGATCTCAAGATATTCCCAATTGAACATGTATCCAAAGTCATCACTTATGGTGCCTTCATCTGCAATGGATGAATATAGAAGGGTCTTGAATTTGATTGTGCCTTCAGAAGAGCGAAAGAGATAGATGCAGTATCGTCTAGGATTTAGAGCTGTTACTGCAATTTTAACTGGGTATTTTGACCTGCATGTATAATATATGTACATATTATAAAGGGACTCAATGATTTTGTACATACAGTTATGTTACTAAGCTTAAAGGTGTGTGTTGCGATCGTCTTTGGGGGGACCCCCCCTGATTTACCCGGAAGTAGTATCGATTTTGATATCTGATGATAAGGCCGTATTTTTCTCGTTGTCATCCTGAAATTTGAGCTCTCAAATCCATTTCATTTCCCAAGATAAAAACAAAAAAAAACACCGTTTAGTGGTTAACCATCAATATTAGCACAGTATTGAGTAGGGCTTTGCAACATGCATTAGTGCGTCTACCATCAAAACTACAAGGTTGTTTCCCACAGTACTTGATGGGGTGTATGTGCAAGTGCCAGGCTCTTATATCAAGTAGAGAACACAATACACATAAATCGGAACAAGCACCTTTAAAACATAAATACTACTAGCATGTGTGTGTGGTTAAAGGCATACCCAGCCATTTTGAAAGGATTATACACAGAAGTTTTGTAATGGTAGAAATATATATATGCATTTACTTTATAAAAGTTCAGCAGTAACTTGTTATTCAATAGGCTAGACTATAGTATATGACATGACTACTGTGCATGTAACAACGGTTCTAGACTTGAAATAGGTTCTGTAATGCCTCAGAGTGGCCATTAATCCTACTGCCCCATCTGTTTCTCCCAGGAAGGAGTGAAGAATTAAGGGAAGAGGGGGTTAAGAGAAAAGTCAGAAATGTGGGTCCAAGTTAGATTGCCAGATTTTAATCCATCATCTCTTTTATCAATTTGTCTCATTTCAAAAGGTCAGTTCGACCCTCCAATACCATCTTAATGCTGATTGTCTAAGACCGGGGTCACACGAGCCTTTTTTTCGTAGTTTACTACAATAGTACTACAGTAGTACTACAATAAAGGCTGCGTGTGACCGCAACTTAAGATGACATGTCGTCGTTGTACCATAGTACTGTCGTAATAACTTAACGATGATAATTTCCGTCGTTGGGCCACTTTCTACCATGGTACTGTCGTAATTTACTGGTTTTTTTTTTTTTTTTTTTTAAATCGGAACAAGCACCTTTAAAACATAAATACTACTAGCATGTGTGTGTGGTTAAAGGCATACCCAGCCATTTTGAAAGGATTATACACAGAAGTTTTGTAATGGTAGAAATATATATATGCATTTACTTTATAAAAGTTCAGCAGTAACTTGTTATTCAATAGGCTAGACTATAGTATATGACATGACTACTGTGCATGTAACAACGGTTCTAGACTTGAAATAGGTTCTGTAATGCCTCAGAGTGGCCATTAATCCTACTGCCCCATCTGTTTCTCCCAGGAAGGAGTGAAGAATTAAGGGAAGAGGGGGTTAAGAGAAAAGTCAGAAATGTGGGTCCAAGTTAGATTGCCAGATTTTAATCCATCATCTCTTTTATCAATTTGTCTCATTTCAAAAGGTCAGTTCGACCCTCCAATACCATCTTAATGCTGATTGTCTAATACTGTCTTAATACTGATCCCTATTACTTGTTAACTGATATATAATACTATCTTAATTGCTGATATCTAATACTATCTTTTCTTATCATCTAATACCATCTTAAAAACGTAATACTTATCGTCTAATACATCTTAATTGCTGATCATCTAATACCATCTTAATGCTCATCATCAAACACCATCTTACAAATGTAATGCTTACTGTCTAATATCATCTTAATTGCTGATCATCTAATACCATCTTAATGCTTATCATCAAATATCATTTTACAAAATAATGCTTATCGTCTAATACCATATTAATTCCTGATCATCTAATACCCTCTTAATGCTTATCCTTTAATACCATCTTGCAAATGTAATGCTTATCGTCTACCATCTTAAAATAATTGCTGATCATCTAATACCATCTTAATGCTTATCATTTAATACCAGCGTACAAAATACTTATCGTCTAAAATACCATCTTAATTGCTGATCACCTAATACGTCCTAATTCTTATCCTTTAAGACCATCTTACAAGGTACTGCTTATCTGGTCTAATACCATCTTAATGTTATCGTCAATACCGTGCTTACAAATTTAATGATTGTCTAATATCATCTTTAATTTGCGGATCATCTAATACGCATCTTTAATGCTTATCATCACATCCATCTTAAAATCTTAATTGCTGATCCATCTAATACCATCTAATTGCTGATCATCTAATACCATCTTAATGCTTGTCTCTAATACCATTCTTATCGAATGTAATGCTTAATTCTTATACCATCTTGAGGCTAATCATCAATACCATTCAAAAGTACCTTGTTTTAAGATATACATATCTGCTATGCTTTGATCTCACATTGTAACTTCATCCAACCTATCTTAGGGTGGGTAACATGGGTTCATAACTTCATACTTCATGCGTCAGATGTTGGCCAACGCTAGTCTATCGAACATGCTTTGCACACAGGGGATGACACACTGTTTGACACCCTGCAATTGTCGTCTTATTTTTAGAGCAGATTTCAAAGCAATGGCAACCCAATTTTGACAACTGATATCAGTAAGGACATGCCTAGAGCTATTACCACCACAAAATCAGAAAATCCATTGCGGGAACTCTTGCCATATAGGCCTAACAGTCCTAATTTGCATGTTTATTATAGCGCCCTCTATAGCCTATTTCCATAGATTTTTATGAAACAATCATATTTGCCCGCATGACATTTTCACCAAATTTACACAGGATGTATACTGGTATAAATACTCCCAAATCGTGTCAAAAATGGTGTCCGCCGTTGTATGTTTGTGTTTTATATTGCTTGTTTTGTCCTATAAAATGTAGACTTTCAAACAGCTGTGATGAAACTAACACAAATGGTGCCAAAGTCTGATCTGATCGTAATGCTTCACCATAGGATCACAATTTCATTAATGAATAATGTCAACACCCATTACATATGACAATGGTACCTATAGATTTATGATAATTTTAGGCATGCATCCTTCACACACCAAGAAGAAACCACAATGAATCCATGCAGGGCTAGCATAAAACCCATAATTAAGCAACAATTTTATTCAACCTTACCTACACATTGCAGGATAAACGTATACTGAGATTCGCTAGCACAGTTAATTCCAAGAGCTATCAATTAGATAGTTGTTTTTAAGTGAGCTTTAAGTAGCATGTCTGTCAAGTTCTCGCAAACCACTAAAACACCGCACATCATAAAGTCAAAACACTCTGGGCAAGGTGTTTCTAAAAATAAATCTAGTTCTTCAGAATAATGTCAACAATAAGTGTCAACATCCTTTGTCTTATCTTTGCAATCAGTGTTACTCAATATCAAATGACCAAAGATGATATATTTGGTATTCATTTCTTGGATTGCAAACCACTTTTATTTAAGCCTACTCAATGTAAAATTCATTACATTTTAGAAACACATAATTGAGAATATTATGTATAAATCTGGAACCTCAACATGATCTAATCTTTATTAATAATTTCCTCAATGACCCTTCTCAAGGGGCACTGAATTTGGGCTTCCTGTACGCAAGTGGGTCACCACTATTTTTAAGCACAGGATAAGCGCACATGCTATGACACGATCTTTGACATTTCACTTGGTATTCTGGCACGGAAGTTCAGACACCTCCTGATCAGAAATGTTATGGTTACTTAAACGGAGTCAGGATGCACGACAGGTTACTTTAGTTTAAATGATCACTGACAGTTTATTGATATGGTCAGGGACTTGGATGCGTAAGAAAGAGTTCATACGCAAACCAACGTCCTGTGGGTGGTTATTCAGCCGTCACAGCACTTTTATGGCAAAGAGGTGAGCTCATATTTTGTTTCCAAATCTCCTTTTTACATGGTTGTATTAACTTCTTTCCATTGACTCCCAATGAGAGAGAAAAAGTTTGTTTTCATCAAACTTTAAAAATTCCACTTTTTTGGCCAAAATTTAGTACACACATACAAAACTAACTTGAAACCTAACTTGGAAAAAATGGAGTAGGGGGTTAGACCTCTTAAAAGGGGGCATTGGTGATCAACAAAACTCAACCGACTTTTACCTCAGAAAAGTTGATTTAGCTTTTTATATATCTGAAACGTTAGCCCTCAGTCATATGTGTATCTAATCTTACGTCCAAATTCGAGTATATCTGACAAGACAATTTGCCAATTTTGTTATTTTCTGTCCGTAACAGACAGAAATTATAACACAGTGGTGTATGGGAGTCGGGAAATAGGCAATTGGCACATAAAACACAAACCGCAAGATCGAGAATCAACTCAAATTTGTGAATAACGCTTCATTTTCTCAAGGATATATAGTGAATGAACAAAAAGAAGGGTGCTGAAACCACAATGCCACCTTTAAACCACTTGACTACGGCTAACATGTTTTCGTCTGTACTTGGTTGTGTAAAAAGCTATTTTGAGTT
The DNA here is from genome assembly GCA_023653785.1 of Ophioderma brevispina. NCBI lineage: Eukaryota > Metazoa > Echinodermata > Ophiuroidea > Amphilepidida > Ophiodermatidae > Ophioderma > Ophioderma brevispina. Next base: position 4,608 of record JAMKCH010011166.1, on the reverse strand, counting down.
ACTCTATATATTAAGCTCCCCTCTTCTGGGTCACAAGTTAACGGTCACTTCAAGAGTCATGACCTGTTGAGACAAGGCACACTCAGGGCCATAAGAGCACATGGGACCATTAAAGGTAGTGTCTGGGGTTATTTTTAAAACTTGAGTACCATATTCCACCACCCTCTTCAGGGTATAGTGGACACCTTTGCATAGCATACGATCTCAAGGGCTGTCAAATTACGCCCCTGCAGTCAAGTGGATAAAAGGTTATCACCATTTTTAAGGATGCGGGGTACATTGCGCGGGAAAATGAGTTAAAACGTATAAGTTGGATCCGATGAGGATTATTCCTTTGCCATAGAATGACTATGTGAGGATGGACACTCCTGGTGAAGACCTGTCAGAGAACTTATGACATACAGTCAATCCACAACTTGTTGGTTTCTTCTGCCAATTGGTTTCTACCAGTAGTTTTAGAGTGGCAGTGACCGACAAGGTTTAATCTGACATTTAATCGTAAACTTCCAATTCCAACACATAGAGACCTACTTATCCAAATAAATAAATGGATGATAGTACTGGTTTAATATTACGGAATCCCCCTCCTTAAAGAAGGAACTACTAAATCTTACCTGAGGAGTATGTTGATTTTTCTGGTTTCAATTTTGTGGGATTCCTGCTACAAATTGGGCTTTCAGCCAGGCTCGATTTTAGCACTAGTCCAAATCCTGTTTCTATTGTTATGCTGCGCCCAAGTTTGTTACAATCAATGGGAAAATACAGGAACTAGGCAAAGGAGCCTTGTGTGGTTGTTTGATAAGATAAATGCAAGGTCCCATAATGTTTTTTTTTTCTATGGGTACAATTGACATATACCCAAAGTGTGAAGACTTAGTTTCATTTCGCTGGCTCTTATATAGTCTTATATGAGGGTAACAATTTGTCTTAAATTATCACAAATCAAATCAAAAGAAAAACAACAATATATCTAAGATGTTTTACTCATGAAACTCCATATCAATTCACAAGATGCCCCACCTACTCTCAAATCCCTCAAATCCATGAAACTCGCCCCTTTTTCCTTTTTTTTTTTTGCTTCCTTTTGGTTCTGAATAGACTCATGGATAAAGGGGTTGGTTTATAGGATTCAGTAGTTATTAGGAAAATTTTGAGATCTGTGTGTGTGTTGTTCAATTAGTCCCATGTGCCCTTCTAATCGATTTGATTGCTTCAGCTTAAGGTGCATACATTCTAGTTTATTTTAAATTGGTTATTCAATGTGCTATCAGTCAAAACACTCACAGAAACTGTATAATATAAGTAGTGATCTCAATGGGGTAAAAACTTATTTCCACCACCATTTGTGGTAAGTTGAATAGCCCATTGATCTTTTTAGGAAATTAAAAAAAAATGTTTTTTTTTTAATTCTTCCCAGTCCTATCTAATAAAATATTACACATGCTGTTTGTTTAGAACATTTACTTACTGTCACAGATTGACAAACTGTCAATTTATATTAAACTAGAATTTCCTGGTTCTCTGCTTTTGTGCTCACTATATCAAGAATAAAGCTTGTGGCCGCTCCATAAAAACTTAAACATTTTAGTGACCAATACATACACAAGACATAACCATGCACAACTCATTTGCAAAGTGGTCCTGTCCACTATGCTGGCAGCCCATACAAATCTAATCTGCTTTCTAACTAATTGATTTTAACATCCCACAATTTGGGGAAAACATTCAGAAGACACCTTTTTGCTACTAATATTTTGTAAATCGTAATACACTGTTTTTGTACTATTGTCTTTCAGTATCTTCCAGGGATTATACATTTGTCCTCTAAATGGTAAACATTTTGTAAACTGTTGATTATTTGCCTTGTGAAAAACAGGTAGATCAATGAACTTGGATTAACGTTTACAAAATGTCATAATGTTAAAAAAATAATTGGTAGTTCTCTGAAATGCTGAAAGAATACAATAGGGTTAATAATTTAATTATGAACCATAATATTACTGTTCATGAGAAAATGACATAAGCTGTTCATGAGAAAATGACCTACTGTACGGAAAATCAAAGTACAACAATGATCCTTTCAAAGTCAAAGTACGCATCCCTGAAATATCACATGACCGTGTGACATTTATAACTTATCCTTCCGAAAATGTCAAGACTATTTTAGCAACCATCTTGAAAAGGAAATGATTAAAATCTTGATAAGAGTAGTGATTCAAATTTTCAGGTGATTGAGAGCAAAAAGTTTGAGTAAAGCTTGAAGCTAGTGACATTCTGTGAATATGTGTAAAGACCTCGAACATTTTTAAACAGTTCACGTCCTGTCCTAAAACATTTTAAGAGGTAGGCTACAAAATTACTTACCTTAAGATTGACACATGCATTGAAAAAATAATGCAAGGTCAATTTCCCAAAATTAAATGCTAAATTTTTCTATATTTTCCACTTTTAGCATGCAATTCCTCTCCTTTAAAAACAAAAATATAAAAAAAATATTTCCAAATTTGAAACTTACACATTTAGTAAAAATATAAAGACTTCTGCATGTGCCATAACCCAATTTTTACAAATTATGCACATTTATGTTTGTATGTGTGCATGTATACATATGTGTGCATGTATGCAGGCCAGTAGGCCTAGATAGTTAGGTATGTATATCGGTATATACTATACAGGTAGATATGGGAAGGGTAGGGTGAATAGAAGGGGGGGGGGTTTGGGGAGGGGTGATGGGTATGGGGGTGGATGAGTGGGGGATGGGTAGGATAGGTCGAGAGATACACAAAGCTGATTGAAAAAAGGGTACAAAAGTACCGAACATTTCAAATTAGTTAAAAATTGTAACAATGAAATATACTTCATACAGGCAGAGTAATTTCATCACTTTCCCTGAGCTATTTGCACAGGTATCATACTCTCACACTTACAACTGTTACTTGTTACAATGCGTGAAAGGTATGAAATTACTTTATATTTCTCGCCGGACAAAGTATCGTTTTGTATACCTACGTGTCCTGTTAGAGCCATAGCTTATTCAGGTCAAACTACAAAAGCTTACACACATGAATTTTTTTTGCAGTTACCAACATACTTTGGATGGATCCGAAATGGCACAGTGTATTAGTTTCTCTACACATCAGAGAAATTTTGATGTAAGTGTAACATCCATGGACAGACTTCATATCACTTAGTATGCATGTACTGTGTCTTTGTATGTGTGTTATGCTTGGATTCATTTTCATACTTTGCTACTGTGTGGTGGTAACAATTAAGTGACTGGCGTCAAGCTGGACTTCAAACCTCTATAAGTGCAAACCTGAGCACTTGATCATGTTCAGGGTCAGAAGACATTGGTGCAACGAGATATTTTCTTGCACCCAAAGAATTGTGTCATAATAGTATTTCCTTAGATTAGACACTCAATTAGATTCTTACCTTGTATTTTGCTACAGCAATGTCTTGAAAGAGAGAAACATGTGATTTGACAGTTTGCTTATATTTTCATATAAAACAGGCTGAATTTCGTATTTGCTCCTATACGAATTATGAATTTCACATTTGTTGTACCAAGAAAGATGTCTCAGCTCAATCCTTTCAGGTGGGGATATTTTTGATGGACAGCTTATGCATCAGGGCAAAATCATGTGCATTTAAATTTTTTTAGGTTACACCTGATATGTGAAATCTCTCTTGCACCTTTAAGAATGAACTATTTTACTTGTTCAGCTATTGTCAACAGAGAAATCCGATGTCACACTATGCCAATAATTCACTAACCAATATTATGAGTTCTGCTCTGTTAGCATGATTAAACACTATAAACTAATGGAATGCCAAATATAAATGAAAGTGCACGGTTGACTGTGCTTCTATACTATGCCACACAGATAACACGTTTCCTCAGTTCTTAGCTGATATCCCCAAATCCACAGCCGATTCTTAAGGTTTGTTCATACTACACTTAGCAACGTGCTTGCGTAAGTTGCGGTTGCTCGAATACGGTCTCTTGGCCATATACTGCAATGGCGTCCGACAAACCGAGTTAACTTTATTTTAACCGCAGCTGCAGCGGGTTACTTTGAGTTGCTGCGCAATTAACAGTGATCGATATATCCGGCATGCACTGCACTGCACAGTGCAGCGAGGTATGAAACAAACGCTCCTACTGCGCATACCTGCAGCTACCTGTCCACCATGCCGTCATATTTACAGCACCACTGAGCAATTTGGTAATACAGTGGCTTGCAGGAAGTAATGCCATCCACTAGCTATGCATAGTGGGACTGTTATCCTTTACAATCCCTTCCCTATGGCTGCTCATGCAGAAGGTGGAGAGAAGACAGTATTGTGTGGACACTGAATGTGACACATATCTGCTTCATGTCTCTCTACGTTACTACAGCGCGTACCCACTGGGTGGCTTTGGGGGGCTCAAGCCCCCTAGGTTTTGGGGAAAACCGGAAAAAAAAGCCCTATTTGGACACAAATTTCAGCCACTCATAACCCATGTAACATATTATATGTTTGCATACATTATGCAAATTAGCTCTTATTAAGTCCAGTTGTCGCCCCCCCAGCACATTATGTGCAGGAAAGCCCTTAGCTATA
>JAMKCH010011165.1:0-34741 GCA_023653785.1 Ophioderma brevispina | reverse complement strand
ACTCCTCAAGTCCTTTTTTCTCTCCTCACTTTATTCTTCATCTCATTTCTATCTCTACTCCTGACTTTTTTCTTCAACTTTTCCTCTCCTACTTCTGCTTCCTCAATATGCAATAGTATTCCATACCTCAGCAAGACATGTTGAAAAGTCTGTCCTTGTCCAATTCCCGTATCATGTATTCCCGTTAAGTGTTTGTTTAGCATTAGATATATTGTTTGTTTTGTTTTTTTTTTGTTATATATATTTACCTATGTAATATTTAGATCATCCCTTATTTGTGTCTTTATTGTAATATCGAGTATATCTTATTTTTATGGTTTACAGGGCCAGCAATAACTATAAGCCCTTTCGGGTTGTCCATTACTGGTCCTAGCATATCATATCCCTCACCTTGTCATCTTAGCACAGTTTACATTTGATACTTTATGTATTATTTTATAATATACTGTATTATTCATTTCTGTCATGCACGATATGTTATGCTGAATAAATAAATAAATAAAAAAAATAAATGTTGGAATTATTCATTTTTAAAAGAAGTAACAAATATACGCGGCAAACCATTATTGAAGTTACACGGTCTTTCTCGATTCGCCAAACCTCTGTAACTGTGGTAGCCACTAGGTGCCGTGTACAGCTGACGAGTCCATGCGCCATGTTGAAATTTGGTCGGACTCGGTGCCGTTAATGATCGTTTATGACGTTTATGATGGCTATGTCCGTTCCCAGCAGTGCGTTCACGTCCATGCGATGTAGTATTTTTTGGAGCGATAGTATAGGTCACAGATTTTGTACATCTGCCCGAGGTGGGGTAGTAAAGGCCGAGTTTGTGTTGTGGGAAACCTGCAATAATGAATAATTGATAATGGAAATATATAACGCCGGATTTCTAAGTTAGAGAACATTCTATCTTGGTTTATATTAAGAGAAATCACGACATTTGAATATTAATATATTTTTGACCCCTAAATAACTTTGACCTCAAATGCTTTGACACCCTTGCATTACCCTTCCTTGAAGGCTTAAGGGGTCATGTAAAATCACAGAGTCTAAGTTTCTAGTACTCCATTATGCTTGATATACTTTCCGTAATTCATAACTTGGTGTTACCAAAGTCTAGTAAGAAGTGCTTATAATAGCACGCCAAAGAATTATTGTCGCCAAGTTTCATTAAGATCAGAGTTTAACTTTGCAAATGGAAGCTTTTAACATTCTATTTTTACTTAAATAACGACCTCATTCAAGCCTTACATTGTCATGTGAGTGCAAGAAGGGCGAAAGTGCAATAGCTGCCATGAGATACAGCTGTATGTTGGTGTGTGTTATAACAGGGATCCTTAATAAATCGGGATAGGACACTCGGTCAAAAGAGTGGAGGCATACTGCATGAAATCTGTAGCTTATGGATCGCCGGTCGTACGTGGCGCTGTCATGCTACGTCATCTCCGGTCATACGTCACTCTGCATAAATTATTAGCTAATTAGGTAGCTTATCGAAATTGGTGGCGCTCTCACTATCGATATCGAAATCTTCTATACGCATTTGTACACAGTGTCACCCGCCTATAATAACTCTCAATTTATCTTTTCTTGAGGCTGTAGTTCTTGAAATGGTTTCAGGCGACCATGTCAAGAATCACTGACAAACGACTTGGCATAATAGGATGTTTGATGGGAATTTCTGACAAACGGCAGCAATTGCACATGCGACCTTCTTACACTCACATGACGACATGACCTTGACCCTAAATGCCTTGCCACCCTTCCATTCACCCTACCCCCCAATTATTGTCACCAAATTGGAGTTAGACTTTGCAATGAGAGGTTACTGGGGAGAAACATACCGTGGCACACGCACATATCCTTAGACACACACTCGGCACACACATATCATGCACATGTCACAAATAACACAAGGTATTAAATGTCTTTATATTTTGGCTAAGATATACCTTTCCCAGCGTAAGGTGATAGTACAAAATCCAATGGCAAGTGTTTGCTTCTGCCCATATCCACTCTCCCTTGTGTGTGTGGTCTTTCATACTTTGTTGTTCTTTTGAGAGGTACAAGGTCTACTTTCTGTCCATTACGCAAAGCGTTTCCAATTCTGTCAGGTACATCTGCCCTAGAGGCTGTTCTGGGTTTTGTGTCAACTTGGTCCGCTAGTTTTCCATTAACAATAACGATACAGCCAGAATTATTACAGGTCAGACTTGGTTTGCGCTCTTCGGCTGACCTCTTATAAAACAATCTTACTCCGTTTGATGTGCTCTTTGTACTAATAGCATTTGCTTTCTTGCTCTCCTTCCATTCGGCTGCCGGTTTGCCCGGTAGGTAGACTGCCGATAGAGCCCCTGTCTTCTCCTTTCTATCACACGCAATGGATTCCACCTTCTGCGCCGTGGTTTGAGTATGCGTAGACAAGCTTATATCTGAATCACGTGGAAGCTCTGGAGATACTAACTCTATGCTGTCATTCTGATCTGAATCATTGTCATTGATGTCTAGATTGACCATGCTCTTCTCCAACGTTCTTTTCATATCTTCAAATATTGATTCCTTAGATGGCGATTTAACCATTCTAATCGTCACCGATAAAGTCGATGGACCCATCCTGTTCTCCTCAAACATGTCAAAATCATCTCCAACAACGGGACTTTTCAGCCTCCTCGCTTGTTCACTCCTCCTACTTATCTCAGAAACTTGCACGTTTCCTCTTTCATTTGTTGGATGCTTCGTTTTCTCAGAGAAAGGTCTGATGGTTATTCTTCCCGAAGGTCTCGTGGGAGACATGCATCCTTCAGCTAAGCCGGCGGAACGAGGCGATTGCCTTATAGGCCTAATGGATTCCATACACGAATTGTTATTTTCCGGATAACCCCATCCATTGTTTAGTCTCTTGATCATCAGATGGTACGCAGCATTTTCAGCCACTGGTTTATTTGCTTTAACAGTTTCTTTGACATACTTCTCAACATATCCACAATTTTTCAGCCAGGAGAAAATCTTATCATCAAAGTCAAACTGAATAACCTCGTCAGATTTGGCTGGAAGACTGGAGGGTTGCAGATGATGCGAGTAACCTTTGTTGATCCAAGGATGTTTCATGATTTCTTGGATGGTAATACGTTCTTTTGCGTTGATCTTCATCAATTTACCTAATAAATCTTGGCAATCTGGAAAGAGAGAGAGGTTACGGATAGTTGACTAATTTATATATGTATCTGTGGAATTCTGATTATTTACAAAATGTAATTCAGCATGGAAAATGCTTAGGCCTGTCGTCTGCAGTGGATAGAAGAGAGGTTACAGGATCGTTTGAACATATTTATATATGGTATCGTTGTGGAATTTGATTTTTACAAAAATGTATTCAGCTGTTTTACCATGCTGAGCTTCGTTCGTCCGGCAGTGGAAAGAGAAGAGCCTGGTTTACATGATAGTTGAACATGAGTAATTTATCTATGTATCTGTGGAATTTGATTATTACAAACAATGTATTCAGCATGGAAACTGCTGCGGCTTCTTCCTGCAGTGGAAAGAGAAGGAATGTTACAGGATATTGAACAATAAATTTATAAATGTTATCTGTGGAATTTGATTATTACAAAAATGTATTCATCAATTTTAACCGCTGAGGCTTCGTCCCTGGTGGAAAAGAAGAGAAGGTTCAGATGTTGAACAATAATTTAATATTGTCATCTGTGGATTTGATTATTACAAAAATGTATTCAGCATGGAAACATGCTCAGGCTTTTTCGTCCCTGCAGTGGAAGAATAGAAGGTTTTCCAGGATATTTGAACAATGATCTGTGGAATATGATTATTGCAAAAATGTATTCACATGAAACTGTTGATGCTTCGTCCTGCAGTGAAAGAGAAGAGAAGGTTACAGGATAGTTGAACATAATTTATATATGTATCTGTTGAATTTGATTATTGACAAAACTGTTTCAGCATGGAAAAGGGGTTCAATATTATCAACCCCTCGTGGTGAACCCTGGTAACTGATATTTTCAAAAGGCCCCCCCCGGAATGATCCTCAACTGAGGCTACGTAACATCTGTTGGCTTTTTAATTCACTGTACGTCCTTTTAATTCACTGTTTGTCTTTTTTATCTCACTGTATTTTAATTCCTGCCCGTCAAGGACACTATCTGATGCCATCTGGCACTTGCCCTATTAGGGCAGGCATCACCAGATGGCAAGTCAGATGGCATCTTCAGTGCTCCAACTAAATGTAGAAGGTCTCACTAGGCATGCTAGGGCAAAGATAAACACTATCGAACACCTCACACATACGCATACAGTCACTGCGATTCTCCAAGAGCACAACGCTCACCGACTTTCCCATGCCTGAACATCTGCTGCGGCTACATCACCGCCTAGCTGCACACACCAACAGCGCTACCAGCCCACAGACGGGATTGCCACCTTTGTCTGAAATACAGCTCAATGGGAAACAGATTGCAACATCACCTGCAGACTCCACCTGGAATGGGCAACTACCCAAATTGAGGGGTTCATTTCACCAATGCTACAAGCCCCTAACCATCGGCTTCAAGCAGGACTCTCTCAACCAACTTATGGTGCACCTTGCATTTATGCCGCGACTTTAACAGTCCTAGCATTACCTTGGGTTACAGGAACACCAACCCTTATGGATCTACCCTAGAGTACTTGGGGCCTCAAGAATCCTGTGACAACTAGTGCACGACCCAAGCAACCAGACACCTTCAACCCGGACGGTGGCAATAAGTCTACAAACCCTGACCTCGCTTTGCAAACATGGACACCATCCCCATTCCCCGTATGTTCTCGACCGCTTCCGAAGTCCCAACCAGACCATCACTGACGCTCAGAGAGCCTTGCTAAGCCTTACCAACAAAGCCAGTGAAAAGGTGGAACTTCCGCAAAGGCATACTGGGATCAGTTTCAGAACCTGGTGGATCAGAAGTACCCAACCTCCCGATACCAACCTCCTCCAACCTGGCCAATTCTTACACAGCACTTTGTCAACTCTTTTATTAAGTACTGTAGCAAAGAATACCATTCCACGTGGCTGCCGTCGCAGTTATATCCATCCTGGGATGATGGATGTGATACTCTTTACAATGACTTCATGAATTCTGACCGGGACGAAGCCTTCATCCAAGGCCTCAAATCTGACAAACTGCGTGGACAGGAAACGCCGCGAGCCCTGGGAGGAGACGGTCCAGGAACGACTTCACCCACTCCAGCAGGAAGGCCTGGAGACTATAAACCGCCTTACCGGAAGAATTTCCAAACCTCGAAATGGTCATTGAATGCCAACTCAATGCTGAGCAACTCCCTTCGCAAATGGTCGTTTTCAAGAACATTGATACGGATCACACCGCTCTTCAAAAAAGAGTCACCAACTCCGTCGTCGAGCCCCCGGCGTGGACGGGTCACTTTCAACAATCCTTCTCACTAGATGAGCTACCTCTGCTATTAGCCAACTACAGAGTGGAAAGGCCCAGGGCCCTGATATCATACCAGCAGAGTTCCTGAGGTCTAGGGTTCGATTCCCGGCAGGGCCTCGTTCTTGGTTGGCTTATGTGAATTTGGTTTCTTCATCGATCCTATCGTTCCGCATGTTTCTCCGGGTGCTCCTGTTTCCTCCTGCTTCTAAAATCGAGCTTCTTGGCATAAATCTGTTCTGGTTTTTGGTTTCTCTGATGTGCTGCGCGCCTTTCATGGCACCGCACAGCGCGCCTTTACCACGTTTACGTGGATATGTCGCGCGTTAAAAAAATACAATTATTATTATTATTATGCAATGCGGCCCACGATGTTTAGATTTGGCTCCAGGAGTTCTACAACACGTTGCCTTACCATGCAGTCCTTACCCAAGATCTGGAGGAGACTACTATCATCGCACTCCTCCCCAACCAAACAAGCCTGTCGACAACCCTAAGAAACCACCATAGAACCCACCGCGCCCAAATAATCACTACTGTGTGTCTCATTCAAACTCCTTGAGAGGATGAATCCTGGCCCGGCGGAGCCCGTCGTCGAACCCCTCTGCCCTGACGAACAAGCAGGATTTCGACATGGCCGGAGCACTGTCTATTAGATTGTAAAACTCACAACTGATATTGGAAAGCTTTTGAAAAGCGCCGTACGGCAGCGATTCTCTTGTGGACCCTTACTCAGCATATGACCCGTTTGGCAACCAGGGGCCTGACACTCACAAAAGCTTCTCTCATGACCATCCCGGATCGTCACCTGGACGATTGGCATTGTAACTGCTTGCAAACCGTAGCTTTATTATTTCTCAAGCCCAGTGATGGGCAGAGTAGATCGTCTGCGCCCGTCCCTGAGGAACAGTGTACCACAAGGATCGTATTGGCTTCCTATGCTGTTTCAACCTTGTATATCAGCGATTTAATACCTCAAACAACATCTAGACAATATGGCCACGGCGACCGACGACATTGCCCTCCTCCACTCGGACAGCAATTGGCCAGAACGTAGAAATCACACTACTACAGACATGGCCCTACTTGCAGCATTGAACCTCAAGACCTCAAGACCTGGCGGATGAAGCGATCGAAGCCAGACCACCGCTACTACGGCTGCTTCCACCTCAACACAAGAGGCTCATCGCCAGCTTCAAACAAATCAACCTCAATGGACCGCCTCTGCCATCACAATCCTAACACCACCTACTGGAGTGAACTTGACCGGCGCTTACTTACCGGCAGCACCATCTATTCCGTATGCGCCGAGGAAGAACCTCCTGTGCAGATTGCGGGATCTTCATGGGGTGCCAGCCCCAACACCCTAGTAACGCACCACTGCCCCTTCGGCTCTTGTCTCCAGTACTGGCTGAATATGCCCGCCCCAGCATGGTGCAACAGCTTCACACAAAGAAGCTGGCCACAGTACTCAACGAGACCTGATAACCATAAACTGGGCTCCCTCCGCCCCACTCCATCTGAAGTTCTACCATGCTTTCAGCATTGCACCTGCAAGCGCTTCGGAGGAGCACCACTCGCAACACACAGTGGAATAAGGCCCCTGCTGGACACAGCCACCTGCTGCATAACACTTTCAAGAATCACAACCAACTCGGTAGACAGACAGAGACTGCGCTCTCGCCGACCTTTCTGCCGCATGCTGCTACCTCTCCAGTTCCCCATTCAACATCTTCAGACATGGCATACTGCCTGGCTAGACATGCCAAGACCAGATCAACTCTCATTACACTAAGACAGAACTACCACCTGGCAGCAATCTCCCACGCAAGGAATGGGTCACCTAAACCGGATTCGCACAGGAGTCGTCGCTCAATAGCAATAGCACCGATGGGGCTGCACCATCGCCAGCCTGCCAATTGTGGCTCTCCATCACTGCCTGCGGATCACATTCTCATAGTGCCCTACCTTTCGTCCCCGGTGGAATAACAGATACTCAACCCCAACCAATCAACAGTGAGTTGGCTCCAACGTTTACAACCCATTTAGCTGCTGCCTCAAACGAAATAAGAAGAAGAAGATTATTACACAAATGTATTCAAGCATTGAAACATCTGAGGCGTCGTCCTGCATTGGAAAGAGAAGAGAAGGTTACAGGATAGTTTGAACAATAATTTAGATATGTATCTGTGTAATTTGATTAATACAAAATGTGTATTCCTGCATGGAAACATGCTGAGGCTTTTCCCGTTTCGTCCTGCAGTGGAAAGAGAATAGAAGGTACAGTCTAGTTTGGAATCAATAATTTAGATATGTATCTGTGGAATTTGATTATTCAGAAAAGGTATTCAGCATGGAAACATGTGAGGCTTTTTTTTGTTCGTCCTTCAGTGGAAAGAGAAGCGAATGTTACAGGATAGTTGAACACTAATTTAATATATGTATCTCTGTGGATTTGATTATTACAAACATGTATTCAGCATGGAAACAGCTGAGGCTTTCGGTCCTGCAGTGGAAAGAGAAGAGAATGTTACAGGATCGTTGAACATAATTTATATTATGTATCTGTGGATTTTGATTATACAAAATGTATTCATCATGAACATGCTGAGGCTTCGGTCCTGCCGTGGAAAGAGAAGAGAAGGTTACAGGATAGTTGACAATAATTTAGATATGTTATCATGGCTTAGCAGAAACTCAAAAGCTTTCCAAGGGATGCCTTTGATACCAGATTGTAAAACTCACAAATGGATATGAGGGAAAGCTTTGAAAAAGCGCCGTAAGGCAGGAGTCATTTGGTGGAACTTACTGCCAGCGCATGGACACCGTGGGCCACCAGGGACTGACACTCTCAGCTTCTCAGGACCATCACGGATCGTCACCTGTACAATTCATATAACATGCTTGCAAAACCGTAGCTTTATTCTCACGCCCAGTGATGGGCCGAGTAAGTCGTCTGCGGCGTCTGAGGACAGTGTACCACAAGGATCGGTATTGGCTTCCTATGCTGTTCAACTTGTATATATAAGCGATTATACCTCAACAAACATCCTAGACAAAATGGCAACGCCGACGATCTTGCCCTCCTCCACTCGGACAGCAAATGGAACAGAAGTAGAAAGCACACTTATACAGACATGGCCCTACGTGCAGCATATCCCAAGACCTGGAGGCTGAAGTTGAGCGAAGCCAAGACCACTACTACTGCCTTCCACCTCACACCAAAGAGGCTCATCGCCAGCTTCAAATCAACCTCAATGGAGCGCCACTACCATACAATCCTACACCAAACCTACTGGGAGTGAAGCTGGACCGGCAACTTACTTAACGGCAGCACCTCGAGTCCGGATGAAGCCGAGGAAGAGGAAGCACCTCCTGTGCAGGGGGGGGGGGGGGGGGGGACTTGCTGGTTCTTCATGGACGGTGCAGCCCAACAACCCTAGTACGCCACCACTGCTCGGCTCTGGTCTACAGTACTGCTGAGATGAATATGCCGCACCAGCAGGGGCACAAGCTCTCACACAAAGAAGCTGGACACGGTACTCAACGAGACCTTGAGAACAATAACTGGCTGCCTCCGCCCCGCTCCATCTGAATTTCTACCAGTGCTTTCAGGCATTGACCCTGCAGCACTTGGAGGGAGCACCACTCGCACAAACAAGTTGAATAAGGCCTGCTGGACAACAAGCACCTGATGAAAAACACTGTCAAGGAATCACACCAACGCGGTAGAAGAGACTGCGCTCTCGCCGCCTTTCTGTAGACATGCTGCTAAACTCTCCAGTCCCCATTCAACATCTACAGACATGGGAATACGCCTGGCTAGACATTCCAAGACAGAGATCAACTTCTCTTATTCACTAAGACAGAACTACACCTGGCAGCAATCTCCCACGCAAGGAAAGGGTAACTTAAAACGGATTCCGCACAGGAGTCGTCGCTTCAATTAGCAACTATGCAACCGATGGGGGGGCGCAAGCCATCGGCCAGCCTGCCAATGTGGTTCTCCATCACAGATTGCGGACAAATCTCAATGAGTGCCACTACTTCGTCCGCCGGTTGGATACAGATATCTCAAACCCCAAAACCAATCAACAGTGAGTGGCTTCCAACACGTTTACAAACAAATTTAGCGCTGGCCTCATACGCAAGAAGAAGAAGAAGATTATTACCAAAAATGGATTCAGCATGGAAACTAGCTGATGCGTCGTCCTGCAGTGGAAAGAGAAGAGAAGGTTACAGGATAGGTGGAACAATAATTTGATATGTATCTGGTAATTGTAATTGATTATTACAAAAATGTATTCAGCATGGAAACATGATGAGGCTTCGTCTTCTTGCAGTGGAAAGAGAAGAGAAGTGTTTACAGGATAGTTGAACAATAATTTAGATATGTATCTGTGGAATGATTATTACCCCAATAAGGATTCAGCATGGAAACATGATGAGGCTTCGTCCTGCAGTGGGAAAGAGAGAGAATGACAGGAATTAGTTGAACACTATTTATCTATGTATCGTTGCGAAAGTTGATTATTACAAAAAAATTGTATTCGCATGGAAACATGCTGAGGCTTCGTCCTGCAGTGGAAAAGAGAAAGAGAATGCTTACAGGATAGTTGAACAATAATTTATATTATGTCCTGTGGAATTTGATTATTAACAAAATGTATTCAGCATGGAAACATGCTGAGGCTTCTTCCTGCAGTGGAAATAGAAGATAAGGTTACGGATAGTTAACAATAATTTATATATGTTATCTGGCTTAGCAGAAAATCAAAAGCCGTCCAGGGATGACTTGAACCAAGGCCAAACATATAGCTCAGAGGGAAGTGAGACGGTTGTGGCCACGCAAAACTAGTTTTGAAATCCACCAAAGCCCTGGGTCCGAAGCCCAGCACCTCTTAAGTTTGCCTACCAAGCCCTCGAACTTTTTTTTTTAAATTCCATTGCTTCCAGAGAAATACACTAAGAGGTGCACATTCTAAACGGATGGACGAGCTCTAAGGAATCGACGCTGGTGGTAGTCGCCAATGATCTACTTCTCTGTTCTGTGGAATTTGTGAGATTACGGTGACATGCATAAAAGTGTTATAGCGCCCCCTCTCGTCCAGGCGGCTTCGATTCGACCTCTTTGACCCTTTTAGAGTTTGGGAGTTGACGTTTGAGAGTGAAGAGGACGGTCGATGGTCAAGACTAGTTGATTAATATTACAATAATTACAAACATCGTCTACATTGTGCTTATTTCCCCCCCATGTGAAGGAAACTCAATCCGTCACACATCTGGTCTGAGAAGCGGGCAAGATCCTGGTACCATTCAAGCCTGAAACGATGTTTTTCCAATGAAACTTTGATGACAAAATGACGTGATTCAAAAACTTTTCGTGAACTTTGTCCGCCGCGTGAGCATTGTTTTTCAACTGCGGCGGCTGCCTGGCGGCAATTATGATGTACCCCCTTATGGACAGTTATTTCGAATCCTTGATAATTAAAGGGATTGGAGTTTGACTAATTTAATTGTGATTATACCCGAATACTTGTGATTTTATATAGCGGAGGAAAGCCTTGGACTGAGTGATGGAGATTTGGAGTGCTTAACCTTTTCATGCGTGTACCTGAGAGACGTGGAGAACTGTTGTGACTGTTAGGACTTGAGGCGACACGGTTACAAACAACTGTTTGAAGACTCATAAAGTGTGAACGTTTGTGCACCCGTTCATTAATTTTGTTGGGGGGTTTACCTGTGGCCTAATAAATTGTGTGATGGATGCGACACTTCACGCAGCTCCAGAGTTGATACTAGGCTGGCGCTCGTCATGAAGTTTTAAAATTTTTTCCCACCCTCACCATACTTGAATTTGAAATGTTTAATGCAGAGACAGTGAATTATGTTTTTCACAATGCCCGCCCAGGAGGAACGACAAGTAGTATGGTGTGACTCGAACTAGTTCTTTGGTGTTGGGAACTGACGGACATCTTCATTTGCCTGTGTACACACAAAGTCAAATTTTCTTGGAAACCTTTTGGTGGGTGAGAGTCTGCGCTAATCGATGGTATGCGACCACGGAAACTTTTTCTCGCTCTGCACTGCACTGCAAAATGGTCATTAGATAGGAATGGTCAGCAGAACTGAACTATAGGGCCTTTGTGTTCAAAGAAGTGGGGGGTTTAATATAAAACGAAAATTTACTTCGTGATGTAGAGATTCTTAAACACTTAAGTGACAAAGGGGGGGGGGGGAAAATACTTTTTTGGGTCAAAAATTTGTTTTCGCGCTGGACGCTTTACGAGTGGGATTTTTGCGCCAACATTTTTTGTAATTGTCGACTTTAAATGCGCTTCTGTTAATACCAAAATAATTAAAATCGGCCAATGCCGTTAATGAGTTAATTAGTGGGGGTCCCATGGAACCCCCCCCCCACCCCCTTTGGGGCTACCTAACGGAAGTCATTTCAGAATATTTTTTAAAAATAAGAATAAGAAACCAAGAACCAAAGCAATTTTTTTTTTGCTGATATAAGTTCACACATACAAGTAAGTAAACAATTATCTAGGACAGTAAAAAAAAATAACCCTTTATGTGCTGCAAAACACAATTTCAATCCTGTAATGTTGCCAAACCGTTACTGTACAAACTCGATGGGAAAAAGGACGCTGTTTGCAGACACCCGTCAAAATACAGGTATTCCCTAAAACTGCTAGTTTTTGTGTTAAATAATATTTAATTTTGGGTCTTCTAGCATAGATATCGAACCATATACTAAGTTTTTCAAAGGGTTTGGTGTAGGCCGCAAGGCTCATTTGAATTATCCGTGCTTTTTTCCCAATTTTTGCGTGTTTTAAAACAATGTTTTGCCCCAATTTGCGTGCAGCCAAAATAAACAAACTTTCATTTTTTGTTGCTGATTTGGGGTTGTCTTTTATGGTCCCTTCAATGGTGGTATAAATTCTTGCAAAATTTCCCCTCGGAAAGTGGTTTCCTCCTTGGGGGGGGGGGGTCCCATGGCCCCCCCCCCCCCCCTTGGGCAACAAACGGGTGTGAAAACCCCTTGGTCACTTAAAGGTGCAACAAGAGATTTCAAGGTCATCCATTATTTCTTTGATCTGTAGTGACTTTATATCAATTAAACGCTCCAATAGATTCCCTATCTTTTATTTGGTTACAGAATAACTTAGAATGAAAACGAAAGGTGATTTATATGCTATACTTCAATAGAAAACATATGTGTTGAATTTCGTACATTTTGGCTCCTATACGAAATTTAATTTCACAATTTTGTGTCCAAAGAAACCGTTCATAGCTTAATTCCTTACAGATTGGGATATTTTTGATAGAAAGCTTTCAAAACCCTTGCCAAATCAGAATTTTCACATTTTTTTTTTCGACACCTGTTATTTGAACATCTCGTGTTGCAAACCTTAAGTGGTTAAGAACTAATTTTCATGTGATTATAGTTTGTTGAAATGGTTGAAAATCAGTACCGGTAGGACTGTAGTTGTGTAAAAGCACCACAAACTTGAGAAGCGGCATCGTGATAAAAAAGTGCTGCTGAATTTGTGAAAGAGGCCAGTGAAAAACTTTGTGGCCTATTTGATAGTTTGGAGGACTGAAGTGCCACTGGTGAGATTTTTGTTAGAAATTGTCAAGTCTTTATGTAGGCTCTTAATTTTGGCATGGTACAGAATTGGGTTGGTTTTATTGTTCACTTCACGGATTTTTTTATCCAGAATCAAAATGTAATCCCTTTTTCGTGTATCGGGTTTAAGGACCCCTCATGTACGAGTCAGTAAAATTAACTGCCACAATGATCGTCTTGATTCGTTGTACGAGATGCGAAATATGTATCCGCCAATGATAGTATCATGTGGAACGTTGGCATTTGTACGAGAGAAGCATTTGGGTACTTCACAAGTGCACGCTTTTTGTAATGTCCACTAAAATGTTTGGATCAGAGAGGTAAATGATTAGAGACAGATTTTTTTCCAAGTCCAAAATGACACCAAAATAGCCATTTTTTCCAAAATCGATTTCATGTTTAACAAATCGTGAGCCTACCCTCGGCTAGCTTGAAGTAATTAGAAGCGGCTGTAGGATGTCGTAACAGTTGCTTGTTATTTTAAGATTTCCATGATTGGAAATTTTTACAATTTGGGGTATATCATCCTTTGTCAATTAACATTTTCACTACTTTATCAATTAACATTTTCAATATTTTCCCTCTCAGATTGGTCGTTTAGGGGCGTGGCGCTCATGATTTTTTTAGCGTGGTATTAGCTACCCCATCAGTGTGATGAAAATTGTGTGCATACCCTCGAATCGGGTGTGCATTTCCCCTTTCATGGTACCGCCGGCGGATATGATCGACGTGCGGGACGCGTAAACAGGGTCTTCAAGCTAATACTTGTCATACAGGCATTCTAGTTACAGTACAAGCGTGACATGTTTTGAAAAATTCAGGGTGGTAGTTCGCATACTACAGCGTGCTATTTTGGAAAAGGGAGACGTTTCGATTTTGAAATCAACAGGGTTCGAAAAAAAACTTTGGCTAATCTGCAACAGAAAGAAATTTTTTTCATCACGTGTTCTTTGACAATAAGTTTTTGAAAATGCAAATATTTGGTCATATGAATTTATGTGGGCATTCGTATGATTTCCAGCGCGCGCAATTTGGATTGGCCCCCAAACCGAAATCATGGGAATGTAGCATGAATTGCGATTTTCTCTGCTGTTGTGCGCACAAGAAGTGTTTGTATAGTCGGAAAAATACAGCGCACTTGGAAGTAGAGGAAGCCATTGGTCTCACAGTTGTTAAGATATCACTTCGTCCATATTTGTTAGTGTGAATGTTAGGGCACAGACTATTGAATGGTAAGGCTTTTGATAGGATTTTTTTTTTTAAACTTGATTACTTTAGATTTTTTACTAAATTAGCAAGAAAAGTTTTAATCAGTAATTCGTAGTGATAGTCATGTGAAATAGTTTGTTTAAAAAATTATGCTCGAGTGGGGTCTCGCTTGGAGGGCGAGGGGGTGGATGTTGGAGAGGAGCGGTCCACTCATAAAGTGGTTTTGGTATGAGCGCCCCTCTCGTCAGGCGGGATTCGGACCTCTTTGCCCTTTTAGAGTTTGGGAGTTGACGTTTGAGGAGTGAAGAGTAGTAGAGGACGGTCGATGGTCAAGAATAGTTGATAAATATTACAATAAATAATACAATCGTCTACATTGGTGTTATTTCCCCCAGTGAACGGAAATCATCCGTCACAATTGATTATTACAAAAATGATTAAACATGGAAACATGCTGAGGCTTCGTCCTGCAGTGGAAAGAGAAGAAGACCGGTTACAGGATAGTTGAACCATAATTTAAAACTGGTATTATGTGGAATTTGCTGATTACAAAAATGTATTCAGCATGGAAACCATCTGTTGAGGCTTCGTCTGAAGTGGAGAGAGGAAGAGAGGTTACAGGATAGTTGAACAATTAAGTGATATATGTATTGTGGAATTTGATTATTACAAAAAGTATTCGCATGGAACAGCTGAGGCTTCGTCCTCAGTGGGAAGGACTAGCTGAAATGAAGATGATCTGGTTGATTGATTTATTCCGATTGATCAATTGACGATTTTACGATCTTGACGATTTGTTTAGTCTGAAAATGTTTTCCAGGCAAAGAAAGATGACAAGATAATAAGTGTGCTCTCCAGTAAATAATTTCAGTATAATTCAGTACGAATTATAAAAACTGAAGAGTATAAAAATGACAGAATCGCCAACTGATACTGCCACTGCGGTTTTTTTTTTACATTAACGAGATTCCCCATGTTTTGCTTTAATGCTTTAAACACTGTCTCATACTTATGGCTCGCGACAATGGACTTATAAAACCAAATCCCATACTATCAAATGATAAATGTCAAAAAGTGTTATCCTGATCTCACCTTGAGTGGAGATGTGGCAAGGAATGTTGCCAAACTGCAGCGATACATGCGTGTAGTTTCTTCATATTATTGGGTGGCGGACAACAAACGGTAGATCACCAGTAAGCATAGCAAACATGTTCACACCACTGTGACAAAAAGGAAGAGATAGTGCTCAAATTCATGTGAGAAGGAATAGATAAGCAGGTGGTTCTTACAGCAGTCAAGCATACATTTTTATACACATTCCACAAGAATTACATTTTAGGAATTAGGTATCTGACGTTTCATTTGACATGTCTAAGTCAAAAATACCTCGGTCCTCGGACCCGCTTGTGTTCGCCTGCCGCGGCGGTTTTTGAATGATAGGCTTCACATGACCTTTGACCTTGATATGGACCTTTGACTCATAAACAAATGAGGGTGTGCATGTTCATCCATTAATAAACCAAGTTTGGTTCCAAGTGAACTTCAACTTTTCAAATGAGGTCAATTAACGTTTGCAGCCAATCTTACAACTTGACCAACATGACCTGGATCTTGTGGGTCGGCATTTGACCTCATCAACAAATGAAGGACCCAATGTTGCACCTATGATTCAAGTTTGGTTCCAATTGAACTTAAATTTTTTCCAAGTGAAGTCAATTTTACATTTCGGACTCTTTTACAATTGACCCTCAACATGACCTTTGACCTTGGTATGGACCTTTTACCTCATCAACAAATGGGGGATGCCATGTTGCACCTGCGACCCAAATTTGGTTTAAAGGTGCAACAAGAGATTTCACATATCAGGTGTCCCTAAAAAATCATAAGTACTGATTTTTGCCCTAATACAAAGCTTTCCAATAAAAATACCCACATCTGAAAAGATTAAGCTGAGAAATGATTCTTTGGTACAAAAACTGTGAAATTTACAATTTCGTATAGGAGCAAATACGAAATTCCAGCCTATGTTTTATATTGGAATACAAGCAAAACAAAATCGCCCTTTTTTCTCTTTCAAAACATTTCTGTAGCCAAATACAAGGTAAGAAATCTATTGAGTGTCTAATCTATATGAAATTACTATTATGACAAAATAGTTGGGTGCCTCAAAATCTCTCGTTGCACCTTTAAATACATCAAAGTATGTGGATATTACAGACATCAAAAAACAACAACATACATCAACAACAACAGACATCAACAGTGGACAAAGTGATCCCTATGTGTCTTTCTGCCTAAAGGCAGGCGACACAATTACATTAATGTTTGATTGTATTGAAAATTGCAATAAATTTAATTACTACACTAATATATAGGGACACTTACATGCTCCACACGTCCACTGCCGGACCATAGTTTGAGTTGCAGAAAATTTCTGGAGCTGCGTATGATGGAGATCCACATTGAGTGTGCAATAAGCCATCCGGACCCAACATATTACTGAGACCAAAGTCTACACAATGTATGAGAAGTTAAACAACTATTGTTTTTACAAATTGCATAAAGTATTACTGATAATAAATGGTAAGGTTTTGGTTATTTTTTTCTTTCTTTTGTGGATGTGTTGGGGGCAGAATACCATATACATCTCAGCAGCAATAAACAGAAGATTTAATGGAGCAGGTTTCCTCGTCAATAAGATCATTCAAAGTAACATAGTTTAAAGGATACTCAGATAGATTAGCAATTATGAAGCTACACATTGTCAGGAAACACAGAGTCCATCTAGAAGGATCCTCGTTCCCCCCGTGTTCGTTACCGTGCGCGGTGGCTAGGTCACGGGGAACGAACACGGGGGAACGCGGGTCCTTCTAGATGGACTAGAAGCACACACTGAGGGTAAATCAATTCAATGCCCCAATGGCCAACCATTGGTCACGATCATGAAGTATTAAATACTTTCAACGGAGAATTGGACCAGATACTAAAGAATGACAAAACAACTTACACAATTATTATGGACGACTTCAAAGCGAAAGATGGATTGAGAAAGGATAGGGAGGAGAAAGGTCTAGAACTATTATTTAAAATTGGGGAAATAGACGACAGGGGAGATATATTGCTGGACTTTGTTGCAAGCAGGCACCTTGGTATTGGAAATACAGTTGTCAAGAAGTCATTGAACAGGTAATTCATCTGAGAAGTGAACACCAACTTGTGAGAGACAAAGTGGGGAAGACAAGATAACTCGCTGAGGATGTGGGAAAGACGTAGGGGAAAAAAATCGATATGCAAAAGTTGCCAAATCGTCAGATCGAGTTATTCGCACAACTGTAATTTGTTAAGGTAACATGGAAACAGTGGAAAAGCTATACCAAAGAGTGTAGCAACAGCAACGTAGCTTAAAGTAGACCACACAGAGATGCCGATATGAAATCAGAAAGATGAACAGAGAATGGAGGAAAGCATTCAAACCCCTTAACCAAGACTTGGCTCTATACATCAAGTGGAACATACAGAGCGTAATGGGACAATATAATAAGAAGAGACGGGAAATGAAGAGAAAGCATAGATCAAAGTTGGAAATTAATCAAGTTCTTGCGGAGTAAATTAGCAGTGCAGACCCCAACATTAACGTAAAGAAAACAAAAGTCATGATAATGAGCAACAGCAGTCATAATTCCAAGGTAATCGTGC
Source organism: Ophioderma brevispina (assembly GCA_023653785.1). Classification (NCBI taxonomy): domain Eukaryota; kingdom Metazoa; phylum Echinodermata; class Ophiuroidea; order Amphilepidida; family Ophiodermatidae; genus Ophioderma; species Ophioderma brevispina. Next base: position 16,759 of record JAMKCH010011165.1, on the reverse strand, counting down.
TGTGAGAAAACCTGCAAACACCAGACTACTGTATTATATCTTGTGAAGAAAATCACCGTCAGCATTGAAACTGGGAGGAAATAAAGAGAAGATTCCATAACGTTTGCGTTGGATATTTTGGTGAAATTAATTTATTTTGAGATTGAGAAGGTCGAACATATAATCCTTTCACATGGGAGGAAAATGATTAATTTACAGCTATCATTCTTTAAACAAATCAACCATGGTTGTTGAACTGTCTTCATTATCTAACATGTCTAGAGCAATAGAAACGGGTCCCAGCCGGAGAGAACCGACCAGAACCAGTTAGCAACTGGTGGTCGAGTTTTGGTCATTATACTTCGTGTACTATTGTATTGACCTAGTCTACTGTCAAGACTTCAATGAGGGATTATATGCGTGACTGAATAAAGCTCTGTAATCCCTCATTGGAGTCTTGACACTAGACTAGTTCTGTGCGATATTACATGGAAGAATAACCTGAGGTTTGTTTACTTAGACATGTTAAATAAGATAGCAAGGTAAGTGGATTGTATTTCAAAATAATCTAATACAACTATGAGCATAGACATGGAAAAGGGCACTTACCGATAACTTTCAAATTCATGTCTTCATCCAGAAGGAAATTTTCCACTTTTATATCCCTGTTAAAGTTATCATTTTTAAAACAAAAGGAAATCTTAACTGTTAAAAAGTTTATCATTGAGGGCAATAGTACCCATACAGAGGATGGCAATCAACTCTCTAGTCTCGTTCCCAAGACCAAAGACTTGGTGGATCCTGCGGAACGTAAATTGCGAATAGTCACAACAACAAGTCTGGTGAATTGCGTTTCAGGTCGAACGCCGATTAGTCAACTTAGATCCATGATCTTTGATAGGAGTGTTCCGATTGGCTGTTTCAAATGAGCAGTCCATTACCTGTTCATTCATTCAACTGACTAAAATGCAATACTACAGCATATCGACCTATCGACAATGTTTTCAGTACAAAGACATCGCATCAAGACATCTAGGATTGTGAAATATGCTCTACTGGTCGGTCGATGAACCTAGTCCTGACGTCAATAGAATTTCTTACTCAATATCATGAGCAAATTTCATCCAATCAGCGACGAACTCGTATCGAACTTCTCCAGACTTGTTGGGTGAGTATTCGTAGTATACGTGCCCGTTAGGCCACCCACCAAGTACTGGGAACGAGACTACCAATTCTCATTCACGGCAAACTTCAAGCCGAATTCTGCGATTTCAAATGATAGCCTTTTTTTCGAATTTCTGAGAAGGCACCAATGGGCGAAAAACAGAGAGCTTAGCTAACCCTAACTCCTTTCTTACTTTTATACTATTATCAGCAAGAGGATGGCGAATAAAGGAAGAGAGAGGTGTGAGGTTCGGTTCAGACTCGATCCGGGGAATCTTAGGGCGCTTTGCCCATGGATTATCATCAGAGGGTGTATTGAGTCCATCCCACAATGCACCAGTCTTGTGAAATTTCACCTCAATAAGGTCATGACTGCGATCCTACCAAAATCCTATTCTTAACACATAAAAACCCTGACTTTTACACACATTTAGGCCACAAAGAACTAGTACTTAAGGAATTTTTAGCATGATCAAGAAATGTCTTGTGGTACGTTCTTAAGCTTCTTCAACACTTTTCATCCCTTAGTACTAACAAGTGTTCAGTAAGGTATAGGCTATTCACAATGCATTATAGGATTGGTTCAAAACACCCTCTTGGTTATCATTTGTCGTATGTAGAGTAATTTAAGGACCCTATATAATCAGTCTGAATACGGATATTTTGCTGATGAAAGCCAAACGAAAATAAAAATGAAACAGTTAAGTGTAAAAGGAATGTAATTAAGAAGTGACGGGAAGATATTATTGCTAAGTTTTATATGTGTGAAACCACCGATCTACAAGTAAAATTGCTTTCCAGATATGCCAAAAAAACTGAAGATCACCAGTCCTCGCCAATGGTGAGTAGTTAGGACATATTGGTGTCAATTAAAAAGCTTCCTTTGTACATGTTTACCATTTTCAATCCATCCACGCTGTAAGCGGCAGTTTTGTCCAAAATATGCGTGAGTTCGCGTGACATTTTTATGCGTGAATGCTACCAAAATTGTTAGAAATGAGTGAGACTAACGCCGAATGCTTGAAGGTTGACTGCCCTGATACCCATTGCATACCTGTGAATTATTTCTACCCCATGCATGTAGTCAACAACAGATACAAGTTGCCTGATATACTTGCGACATTCTCTCTCACTCAGCTTGCGTTTCTCGCACAAATACTTTATAAATTCACCTCCATCGGCAAACTCCAAAACGAGATAGTAATTGTTACAGGTCTCCATAACTGCACAATGAAAAACAAGAAGATAATAATTTCTTAAAATAATTGGTGGTCAAATGTCATATTACCTGACTCACAGCACTAACTTTAAATAGCTATGAAATGGAGCTTTGAATTTATTATACAATTGGAGAAGAAAGAATGTAATTGCAACCAAAATAAACACTCCAAATCCAAAGAAATGGTTTAAAATACTGCACTATCTTTGAGCAGTAACATTTTCGCATTTTTAAAGTTTCTTCATGAAGTTAATCCCTTTTTTGAAAAAATTAAATTCTGTTCAAATGTGAATAACTTATATGTTTAACTAATTCTTTCACCGTTTTCACTCAAACAGAAAGTGGCACAAACTCGATTGTTGTGTTCTGCAGTAAACTGGAGTTATCTCTCGATTCAAACAACATGAACAAGCAAATGAGATGAAACAAAAGTATTGGAAAGCCTGATCTTTTTTCGTTGATTTGATGTAAAAAAAATGTATAGTTTTTTTAATTTGCTTATTATTTTGAGAGAAAAAAAGTGTTTTCGATTGTACCATTTTGAGACAGACTGTATAGCCTATTTCTGCCTCACAAGTTATATTATTTCCATGCAGTAAAAAGTCTCTCCCCTCTGCTAACTCATCAACTGGTCCAAAACCTTTAATCAGGTTATATGATATCTACTCTATGTAGGTGTTTAGCTTATTACCCCATATAAGGATATCCGTTAAAGGCAAGTGACCCGATCATGGTCCAGTTTTCCATATGATGCTTTCTCCTTCACATGGAAGCATATCACCAAAAACATCCGGTTGCAAATTTTGAGTTCAATCGGTCCAGCCGTTTAGTTGGTAGAAGTAAACATTTGTACTCAAAATTAGCCCACATTTGGAGATATTTTTGTTAGTAACATCAGGAGACCTTAAATGTCACTGGGGTAATAAAAACAATGGCGCAACCAGGGGGGCACGGGCGTGTGGAATTTTAACCCCAATATAACAGTGAAAGCACATAGGCCTATATTGCACTAACCCACTTAACCCACTTTAAAGGAGCATTTCGTGATCCACAATCTCGTCCCCCGATTAACCTCAAAGAAAATGAGATTTTTGTTTCATATGGAACGTGGCCATTGGATATAATGTGTGTTAATTCTTACGTGCAAATTTGTAATTTTATATTTTCTAATTGCAACACATGTGGTCTTATGGGGCAGCGCGATGCAACTATTTCGCCCATAACATCCAAACGCAACATCAGTATCAAATGAAATTTTGGAAATAATCTTTTCTTGAGGATATCTATTGAATCATAAAAATAAATATGCTAGGATCATGAAATGGTCCTTTAATATTTGCCTGCCCCTGGAAATATATGAATATGTGACCCCCTCCCAGCCCTCTCAGAAAAAGCTGGTTACGCCATTGTGAGAAAAATATGAACTTTCTGCTAATACCAAAATCTCAATTTTGTTGGAGTAAAGTGGAGAGTGGCGAAGTAGAAAATCTTGTAAATTTGACAAGAATCTTGTCAAATTTGACTATAATCTGGTCAAACTTGACTCAATTTTTTTTCAAACCGCGTAAGACCATATTTAACAAGGTATTTTAAGAGTGTGCACCTTCAGATCAGGTGGAGTATAATGAATTGCTTACCTTCATACAGTTGTGATATGTGTGGATGGCGGAGTTTTTGCAACATGGCCGCCTCTCGGCGCAGATTACGACGAACATAGTCACGTTTTTCAATGAGCTTCTTATCAATGATTTTAATTGCAACCTGCCAACAAGACAAATTGTTTACTATGGTAAGCAAAATACATATTTTTTTCAGTAAGAGCATTTTAGGGTTTGTAATTTATTATTTTATATTTAGATACTCTTTGATCAACAAACTCGTTTTGTTTGCTTACAAGTTCATCTGTGTTGGTGACGCATGAAAAAAATCTTACGATCTCCCAAAGGAAAATACACTTTTATCAAAGTAAACACAATTAAACACGGAAAGCACGTGCTGATTTTTATACCTAGAGAAAAAAAGTAAATATACCAAGTTAAAATATCACGAGTCTATTGACAATCTTACCTTTTCTTGCGTAAAAATGTGAATGCCACTTCGAACCTTGGCAAAGGAGCCTTGTCCGATCGTATCACCGATAAGATATCCACCAACTTTCTTCTTACCAAGAACTGATGGATGCTGGTGGCTTTTTGAACCAGATTTTGATAGTCTCGCCCCGGACAACCGTCTCTGGTGAATGCTCATTCTATCTTAACACTTGTTCGTTTTGGAAGTAAAAACGCAAGGCCACCAATTTAAATGCCATAATTTGGTAGTGGTAGCCATGAAGCATAATAACAACATCACAACAGGCTAATCGAATGACAGACGAAACATATTTTCTTTGCATGATTCCTAGTTTGCATTTAACGACCCAATAATCGATATCTGAACATTGGATGGTAATGATCAGGTATCGATTTTGCAGCTCGCATGTTCGTTCTCCTCAGTTTGACAACTGGTAAACAAAGGACATGTATATGAAATATAGATTTGACTTTACAACAGTATGATAATAATATTTCTATGAACAGTATGATAATAATATTTCTATGAAAAGCATTCAGACATGCACATAGTCACATTGTTATTGTAGAAGGGAGGTCTATTTTTTGTTCCACAAAACTATTGAATTTAAAACGGCACATTGTAGGAGATAATGATCTATACATACATTTGCTTGCAAAATAGATTTTCAATATGGTATGATTTTACATCCTAATTATTTTCACATGTTGCAGGAAAGCTAATCAGGTGGATTTTCATTGAAATCGCTATAGCTTAATGGAGTCACCTCACAATAGCCACCTGCTACTGAAAAAAGAGCTTGCGAAAGGTTGATTTTTAGTGCATCTTTTGATCTCCTATTTAAAAAAAATACTACAAGTAGCATCCATATAAAAACACATGATGCAGGGCCTCAATATTCCTAATATTTTTTCTGCCCCCCCCCCAAAAAAAAACCCCACTTATTTTGAAAGCCTAGTAAAACCTATTAACTTTAAGTATGAAGTTTGTAATCTCGGTGTAATGGGCTTGGGTTAAATATTTAGGTTCTATTTGATTGATAAACTACCCACAATGTTTCACATTGCTGAACAGTCATAACAAGGAATTTGCTGGCTATGGAATAGCATTGTGTGATACTGACCTTGTCTGTAAATAGGTTTTACTAGTTTTGTTTTCCAAAAAGAAGAAATAACTTGTGTACAGCTTTGTTTTTTTTTCTTGTTAGTCTTTGTACTCCATTATGTAAATATACTTTTCTCCATCATATTAAAATATGTATTACGTACTTATAAACATCTAGCATAATTTCGGCATTTTTTACCAACTTCATAATTACGATAGGGCCAATTTCACAAAAAATATATATAGATTGAGCTTTTATTTAAAGGTAGTCTATCTATTCTTCTCAATGAGAGTTCGATGTCTCTTATTATACTTCTTTGATGTAATGTTCATGTAATAATACATACAGAAGTTAAAAGTAGTTCTCAAAAAAATTTGACAAAATTCAAAACTTACAGGTTATCATTTAACTTAATTTAGTAACAATATTTAGTCCATTGAAAATTTATTTGCCGTAAATTCTTAATTTCAATCACATGCATCTTAACCTTTCATTTTTACGAATGACATGCAACTTTTAAAGTAAAGTGGAGTCAGTTGTAATGACCCCGTAAGCTTATATATAGTGCTCTGCTTGCTAGTAGTTAATACCTAATGCATTAAAACATTCCGTACATTTTGTAGACTGCTTATTTCTTTGTCTTGCAAATAATATAAGTCACTGGTATTGGATTTCTAAATTTTCTATCAGGCATGCAACTAACTTGTGGAATAAAATAGAAATGGCCGTGTATGGAATTACAGAAAGTAACATTCTATAAAAATAGACATAGACCTATACAGGTACATCATAATTCTGATTGTCAACCCTCACTTATTTCTACGGGAAGGTTGATTTGAAATAAATACACATAGCGTATCAGTTTAAGGCTTAATTACAATTAATTAGTATTCAGTAGAGTGTTACATGCTAATAACGAACTTATGCTAATAACGAACATCATATACTTCAAGAATCATGTTAATTCAGTTTTTATAGGGTTTGATACGCCTCTATGTCTATTCAGCGACGATATATTGTGCAAGAGATGAACAGAATTCCCAAAAGTGCTAAATTTAGAAAATGAGTCTCAAATTGTTCATGCTCTGATATCAAAACGGATTGCAAAAATAGATGCCATTTATGCCATAGATAAATAGATGCCATTAATGTGAAACCCAATTGGTCGGTGTGAGACAACGCTTATGCATGATGATGTGGTAATATCTAATTTTAGGTATTAGGAAATAGGAGCTGTGAAATATTGTGTATATAAGGAGAGATATCGCTGAAGAGAATCTTAGCAAGCTAGTAGCCAGGAGCTAGTATAATTATAGTTAGCTATGATCTGCAATAATGGTAGATCGGACCAGTATATAGTGCCAGGATTAATAATATTCTGGATACCACAGGAGCTTGAAAGCTGAACTGTCTGCTGTCATCTCTGAGGCAAAATGAGCTTCAGTTTGGGAACCAAAAAGGATTCCATTTTGTGGTCCTAAAGGTGGACATATCACATGACACAAGCAACACTGTCGAATGTCAAATAAATTTTTAAAATTACTATTTTTCTGCCCAAAATACCAATTTTTACGGGCTCCTCCCTAATGTCTGATCGGGGGAGTCGATCCCCCTTCCGTATAAAAAAAAAAATCAATCATTGGATTTGCAAATGAACGAATTATAGACCTGATTTTAGTGCAGGGCCTACCTTGTTTCTAGAAATGACGATTCCTTTTGTGATCGTCGCTACCAAAACTACCTGCATGCATACTAAAACGGACGGTAAACTTTAACTCGAAACTCGAAAATTAAACTCGAACTCCAAAGCTAACTCGAAAATTGAGACTCAAAACTCGAAAATCCTAACTCGAAACTCGAAAATTGAGACTCGAAAACTTTAACTCGAAACTCGAAAATTGCGGTCATGTTTGGTTACGGCTGGCCCGGTACCTCCACGCGTCACGTACAGATATCGCTGAAATTCATTGGGACGCAGACATTTTAAAATACAGAACGTTCTTTCTTATCGTTGAATATAGTCACGTATATATAGATAAATAGTATCTAAAAACGGATTCATTTAAAACAAATCAATATTGGTTAATAGACTGTTGATACAGTTACAGTTTAAGCATGTTCCGACAACAGTAATATTTAATAATTAACAGATGAGAAAACAGATTTAGATATTTTACTGGGATTCATTTTGCCGATTTGAAATATGAATACTTTGCCCCAAAATTGTTTTACTGTCGTTTTGGGTTTGTTTAAATATGAATTGTGGTATACTGGGCAGTGCCCTAATCTCTACACCCCAAAATATCATTGACAAATACAAACAAATCAAACATATATTGGCCAATGGCGGCACACGGGGGAGATTTGCCCCCCCCCCTAAGTTTTTTTTTCTTGCCCCTCCAGTTGCACCCCCCACCCCGGCCAAAAGAAAAAATTACGATTTTGGCAAAAAATCAGCGATTGGGGACCAAAAATCAGCGATGTGGAGCCAAAATAGTTAAAAATCTCCAAAATTTTGAGATTTTTCCCCCAGAATTTTACTTTTGCCCCCCCCAAAAATTTCACTTTGCCCACGGTTTCCCCCCCCCCAGAAAATAGGTCTGGCGCCGCCACTGTATATGGCATCCTTTCTTTGAAAAGACTGGCAAGCTTTGAATGCATGGAGCCCTATTCTAATTATGCGCGATGAACCAAGGGTGTTTTGAACTAATTCATGAGCATTTCAACCGATGCCTCTATACTGTACTCTACTAACTGACTAAACACATGTCAGTAAACTTAGGGATAAAAAGTTACCCAGTTATAAGAACCAAAAGACATTCGTATCATGCTAAATTTCCCCTAAGTACAATGTTTTGTGGGCTAATATGAACGTAAAAGTCAGGATTTTGTGTGTTAAGAATAGGTTTGTGGGATCAAATGACCCTATTGAGTGAAATTTCACAAAATGGTGATTGTGGGATTGACTCCCCCCAATACACCCTCTGGGATATACTCAATGGGTGAACAAACAATAACAATGTGTGCATATCTCAGAATCTTATCCAATGGGTGCATAAACAGAAAACAAAATTGTTAGGTTCAGTGATCATGACAGTAAGCCGGCAGGTTGCCCAACCATGCCAACTTACAACAGGATTGTACAGATCATCAAATTACTTGAAAAGTGGTTAAGGCATCAGAAAATGTCAGAGGATAGTGACGACAGAACCAATTAGGGTAAAAGACGTATCACGAGCACTTCATTTTGGATGCAACATACGACCAAAATTTCTTGAATTGTTGCTGGATGCCAACATAGGACAACAATTCTTTGGAATTGTACTTATATCAGCAACCGAAATACCATAGTATAATCCCTCTGACTTGAAAAAGGGGCATTTCGTGATCCACGCGGTCCCCCGACTTACCGAAAAAAGGTGAGATTTTCATTTCATCTGAACCGTTATTAGTAATCTATGTTGTGCCAAATCTTACGTACAAATTCGGTCGTGTATGTAAGAAAATTCGCAATTTTGTATTTTCTGTCCGTGAACGGACAGATATAGCCACATGGGCCTATGAGGGACAGTAGGAAACAAGAATACGTGGATCTGGGCGTTTCCTAACCGGAACTAATTTTTTACCGAAATTCCTATCCAACATGCACCAACGTTCGATGTACGAGTAGATATATATCACTCCATGCACGCTAGCGGTTTTAGTGCGCTTCCTTTAATGGGGGGGGGGGGTTGTGTATGACTTTGGTAAAAATTGTTCCATTGACGAAAATGAGAGAATTGCAATGGCTTAATTGTGTAGATTGAAATCTAAAAATGCTTTTTATTCGATAGCAATCGGACATTAGGTCCCGAGACTATGGTGACAAAGTTAGCAGGATACGCGAAATTGCCAAAAAAACGCATAGTATCCTATACTATATCATGTGAAAAATTTAAATGGGTATATTTAAGATATTTTAAAAGATATTATTTATACGCTATTAACGCATTTATTTTGGCTAAGCTGAAGTAATAAATTACTCAGATTATTTTGTCCATAATTAAAGTAATAAATGTACTGGGTAAGTGTTTTATGTATTTTATTATTTTCGCACCCTGGCGATATTTAAGAAAAATTATTTGAAAAAAATTAATTACAGGAAATGGATGCACCGATTTCGATGATTCTTCCATTAATAATATGAATTTCAGTATAAAATGAATTAAAATAAAAATCCATATTACATCAACAAGCGCCCTGAATTTGTCTAAATGTTTCGAGGTCTATAAATGTTTCGTCAAAATACGCAAAAAACCAAAACCCGAAAACGAAAAAGTAACTTAGAGAATAACGCTAATGCTGTGCGGAACTTGAAATTTGGCCACACACATTCAGCAAAATATAGGCTAGTGAATCATGAAGCCAGATTTTCAAAATCAGTGTTCCAATTCAAATTTACGCCATGGAATTTTGTGATTGGTCGATTGTCGGTTGCCAGGCAACGGTATCAAAAAATCCGGCTTCATGGTCAACTGGTATTACTCCCTGACACATGCACATGCCACCCAAGTTTCGACCCAATAGCTTGTTTAGTTATTTAGTTCCGTCGTTCTAGTGTTTAGCCAATCAGAGGCCTTACTTGGTTACCATGGCAACCAGAGCAATTTTAAAACTTTGTGACATGGGCTACAATATGATGTGTAACATGTATATACCACTATTTAGGAAAATTAAGAAAAATCACTTCAAAGTTCACTGCTTCAGACCCCATACCCCTCCCTTAAATTTTGTGGCGCAAAAACTATGACAGAAAAATGACCGTATGACACAAAACACCATAGAATATATATGCGCTATTTATTTTATCTACTCGTACATCGTTGGTGCATTGTGGGATAGGAATTTCGGTAAAATATGATTTCCGGTAGGAAACCCAGGATCCACGTTTTGCTCATAACACAAAACCGGGATCAGCTGAAGGGTTGCGAATAAGCTTTTCTCACTATCTAGTGAAAAATGAATAAAACAGAAGGTACTGCAATCACGAAATGCACCTTTAACCTTATTGCTACAATCTATGCAACATCAGCATTATCTCTTAGCTCTTTATAAAGCATTTTCTTTTTAGTGCACAGCTTCCTGATATCATTATTAATGAACGGCAAAGACCTGGACTGAGAATCCTTTTTCTTAGGCACAGATTGATCGATACTATACTATCCTTAATATTAATACTCTTCCCAAATAGTATCAACATTATCAGTATCAAAATAAAAGCATGTCTCACACCACCATTATTAACAAGAATATGCTTCATCTTGTCAAAATAAGCTCTATTGAGACAGTACACATTAGTGGTGCGGTTTTGCTTTCCTTGAGATCATGTATTTAAAAGAGAAACAGCTTGAGTACATGGTATCAAGAAGATTCTGGTTGTTGGGTACTCCTGAACATAGGCCTAGCCTGTGATTTTTTTGGATCGATAACCGAAACATAGATACCGTATGTCGAATAATTCGAAAAACCGGGTTTCTCAATTGAAAAACCCGGTTTCTCGCCAAAACCCCCAATTTCGATCGAAATACCGAGTTTCTCACCAATCGAAAAACCAAACCAAATTTAAAAACTGGGACCGAGAAACCCAGTTTATCGCTGAAGAACCCGGTGTTTCGATCGAAAAACCGAGTTCTTGGCTCCTTACTTTATAATGGTCCACATCATTTTAATGTCTGTTAACCATCTCTTTCGCAGCTATTGACCACTTGATCACAACAACATGGTCAGTACAAAACATGGGTTTTTCGATCGAAAATCCGGGTTTATCGGCGAAAACCGTTTTTTTTTTTTTTGCGAAAAACCCAGTTTCTCAATTGAAAACTCGGGTTTTCAATCAAAAACCCTGGTTTCTCGACGAAAAAGTTGGTTTTTCTGTCGAAAACCCCGGCTTTTCAAATTTGTTTGATAAACCGGCTTTTTTTATAGATAACAATTTTCGTAAAAATTTGGTATGGGGTTGTCCACCTGGTACTGTGCAGATGTCAATTTACTCGTGTTCCCGCTTTCAATCACACTGACTGGCTGTTGGTTTGTTATACACGCGTACCTCACATGAACATAAGGGAAAATATCCTATGTGTATATTTTTTGTTGTTGTTGTTGTTGTTGTTTACTCTAGGAAAAACACTGGAATGGCTTCCAAAATGTCAGAACCATCCGATGGTCCCGTCAAAGTACTTTTGTGGTGCACACCTCGTACAATGTCAACAACATTCCTTAAATGCATGACTTTTGCTTGTGCTGAAACAATTGCTTGGTATGAGCCCTGGAACCAAGTGAGCAAATTCGGACGGGATAAAGATAGCCCCATAGCAGCAATCGTTGGTAACCAGGTTGAAAAGATGGGCGGGAAGGCCGCTGTTGATCAAATAAAAGGCGGTTTCGACGCAAGCAACACTACCTATGAATGGCTTAAGAATCAGCTAGAAGGCGAATTCCCAGGCAAGAAGCTTGTGTTTGTCAAGGAAATTGCTATTGTTCTAACAAGTAAAGACACCATTCCACAAGGCTTCCGCCACACCTTCCTCATCCGCAACCCGATTAAGTTCGCTCCGTCGTTCTTAAAGACAGTTGAAAATGGTCGTCTCTTGGAAAACATTGGTCTTGATAAGGTTCGTCCTTACAAGGCTACCTACGATTTGCTACAGCATGTGAAGGAGAATTACGAATCAAATCCAGTGATAATCGATGCCGATGATTTACTTGGGAATCCATCGGGAATGGTGGAGGCATACTGCAAGGCCGTTCAGATTCCATACAGCGATGATTTGTTGCATTGGGAAGCAGGAGATGACGTCATGACTGAACATTGGATGGTTGCCAAAGAGACCATCCTTATCTATCGCGCTTTGGGTGCTCATGATAACACATTTAGTAGCACCGGGTTCCAGAAACCAAGCGAGAAACCTGTCCCACTGGCAAGTGAATTCTCTCCCGTTCTGAAGCAGTTGGTAGATGATGAAATGCCATATTATGAAAAAATGTATGCTGAGCGACTCAAATGTTAAAGCTCTTGATGCTGATGGAATACTAATGTTTTAAAAAGATTAGAAGGCTAAGTAAAAAATAAAAAGTTTCATGTCCGTCCGGGTTTTTGAAAAGAAAGAAAAAGAGGGGCATTTTATTTTTCATTTTTGTAATATGCATAAATAACCACGTTGCCATGTGTTTTTCGCATGGAAAATTCCTGAAAAAGGAGGTCCGGGAGGATGCATTTATTTAAAATAATAATTGGCCTGGTTGGTAGACCCCTCTAATGATCACAAAAAGTTCATAACATTCGATTTCATAAATAAACTGAATTTAGAAAATAAATATAAATCAATTGAAGCGGGTTCAAAAAGGAAGCGGAGTGAACTATTTTTATTTTTTACCCGGCGTAATTGGGACGTTTAGCTATAGGTGTGTTCGTGGAATGTTGAATATGTGGATCCTGGGTTTCCATCGCCCATTGCATTGATGGAATGAATTTCGGTACAAATCAATTTCCGGCTCTTGAATTAAAATGTCGACTCTAGTCCTACAGTATTGTGAAGTTCTCATCTTTGAAAAGGTTTGATATTCCGCGCAGGTGTCCATTGGCACTAGTTGACTAATTCGAAAATGCCACCGTGAAATGTTATCATTGGTAGATCACCAGCGCAGTCATCTTAGGGGCCATCATTTCACCCGGGTTGTGACAATTAGCGACCCTGGGTCACTAGTAACCCTGATGAATTCATCAGACTTGTACGGAATATACTGCAGATTCAGCAATTTATTCCGTACAAGTCTGATGAATTCATCAGGGTCACTAGTGACCCAGGGTCGCTAATTGTCACAACCCATTTCAGCCCGTTGCAATTCTCTGGGAAGGTGACTAATTGGAAAAACAAAATTACCTTAATAGGTTGCAGAACAGCTTGTGGCTTTTAAAGCTCATGGGTCTCTGCACTTCGGACAAGACTTTGACAGGTAGGTTTAACCGGTTTTATGAGCGCTCAACTGTACCTCTTCCCTCTGAGCAAAAGTTGGTGATGGAACTAATTCCATCTGTTGGAATGCCTTTGTACTTCTGCAAAAGCCAGGTGGTGTAGGTTGTTCGCAGGGCAGTCTTGGATGCCGTGTCCATGATTGGCTATGACTGGTTTTCGTTTCCCGTTGGGTATACCTAGGAAAACCAGGCAATTGTTGAAAGTGGCTTAGTAGATACCTCTGTATCCAACTTCTATGTGAAAGTAGAACACATCCATCCTCTGTTCTCACATTCGGGTACCAGGTCTTGGTATTTACACCTTATCTTGGCATATTGGCTAGGTTTTCCTCTGATAACACCGGCAGATAGATCAGAATGACATTCTTGGTAGATCTTGAGTAGATGGGAATATAAGGCTGCTTGGCAGTCTCTACTAGTTCTGGAGGAAACACTATTTGAGTATGCTCCTCATCCATCAGGAATATCCAGTCATTTGCTTTGGTCAGGATATCTTTGACTCCATGCTTTGGTAGTGTTAATGCTGGGTTCCTATGTGCCGTCTGCTGTATGGAATGCGTTGGTGGAAATAAAGGCTTGTTGTGTTGGTGTCTTCCTCTTGTTACTTTCTTCCATATGGTGCCAATCCTGATGCGATTGCTCTCAAGGTCATGTCGCCAATTGAATCTTCCATTCTGTAGCGAGTGGTTACAACAGTTGAGGATGTGGAGCAGAGTACATTTTTTGGTGGTTGCACACTTGACACATTCCTAAGTTGGTTTTGCCCCATAGTCGTAGGTTTGAAGGTGATGAAATTTGATCATGAATGGCCTTGATCTGGAATCAAAAGTTCAGGAGTCCACACATAGAGGAGCTTCTTCCATGGTGTGTCAGCTTGCATGGCAGACTCCCATATTAGCCACTGCCCTTGTTTTGCACAGCCATAAAGGTAGACTAGTATATATTCTTCATCTACTTATTTGACAAGATTAATGAGGCATTTTCTGTGCTTTTTCTGGCTCATGTTTTTGATCTGTTTTTCCTGAATCCAAGGCCCGCTTCGTCAGTTTGACCGTGACTCATTTCATTCAGGATGAGGTGGCGTTCATTTTGTTTGAGCTCTTTCACGCTGTTCCACCTTGATTTGTCTCTCTTATTCTCCAGACACTCTCTATAGAGTTTGGGTCTTGTTATCTCTGGAGTACTTGTTTAGATGGTACTTGGTTACCTGCATTGTTGAAGTGGTGATTCTTTTCAGCTGCAGACCATGCTTTCTTCTCGATCTGCAGAGTGCAGTGGTTGTTGTGCATCTACTTATGCCTGCCAATCTCGTACAGGTGGCCTCCAGTACTTGTGTGTATGTTATTGGGAAGCTATAAATGGTAAATTCCCAAGTCATCTTTGGTATTATCACATGATTATATATCCACATTTTCATGATGCCATCCAGGTTGCTGGAGTCAGTCGTTCTTAGCAAATTGGACAGTTTCTCGTTGATCATCTGTCTGATGCCATCTTTCAGATCTACACAGACAGCTTTCCAATGAATCTGATTGGTTTACTATGAATATATGTGATCTGATGTTCATTGATTTATAGTTTGGGATCATAAGCTGTATAATGTGTCTTGTGACCTCAACGCCGTTGCTCTGCACTGGGAGTCACTTTCTTCATTGCATGGGATTTGCATTTTGCGCGTTTTGCCTTCTTGACCACTTGAGGAACTTGTCAGTAATATTGATCAGTTGCTGGCAATCCTCGGGGCTTTTTGCTATGAGTGTGAGATCGTTAGCGTATGCTATGGCTGATGTTGTGATATCGGTGCCACTAATGCAGTATCTAAGATCATTGGATTGGTCTGGTAGGTCTAAACACATGTTGAAAACTGTTTAAAAAAAGGTACACAACAGTGGACATCCTTGAAATACACCAACACAGCATTGAATCCAGTCTGATGTCCACTCTTCTGTTTTCACACGAATGAAGAACACATCATAATAATTAAAGATGATTTTTTCTGATGTGTTCTGGAACATGGTACCATTCCAAGGCAAACTGTATGAGATTGTGTGACACAGTTCCATATGCATTCTGCAAGTCTAGCCACGTAGTCACAATTGGCTTGCCATTCTTCTTGGCATCTTGTAGTATTTCCGTAAGAGCTTCTGCATGCGTGTTCAATACATCCTGATATCTTCTCCATGAAGCCCTTCTGCACGTTGTTCTCTGTCAGATACTCAATTGTTCTTTGAGCAAGGATGCCCATACCAAGGTTTCCACTGGAATTCTTCTAAGTGACGGATCTCAAGCAGGATGGATCAATTGTATTCTCTTCTTTGGAGATAAGGATAGTTTGTCCGACCTTCTAATCTTTGGGGATCGAGGCACTTCTCCAAATGTTACAGGTAACGTCATGTAGTAATCCAGTACATGTAGTAATCCAGTTGTTTTCGGACACTTTTTAAATAATAATAATAATAACGTTAACAAGCATGTTAGGGAGAAATTTTAGTTATTCATTAAGAGAATAAAGGTATGATTTTGGGAACCGGTACTCTCTTTACGACGAATTGAACCCAAGGCGATACCATTATTTTAAGTGGAAGAACGAGGCCGGAGTTTTTTTTTTTTTTTTTTTTAAACTGTATGAGATTGTGTGACACAGTTCCATATGCATTCTGCAAGTCTAGCCACGTAGTCACAATTGGCTTGCCATTCTTCTTGGCATCTTGTAGTATTTCCGTAAGAGCTTCTGCATGCGTGTTCAATACATCCTGATATCTTCTCCATGAAGCCCTTCTGCACGTTGTTCTCTGTCAGATACTCAATTGTTCTTTGAGCAAGGATGCCCATACCAAGGTTTCCACTGGAATTCTTCTAAGTGACGGATCTCAAGCAGGATGGATCAATTGTATTCTCTTCTTTGGAGATAAGGATAGTTTGTCCGACCTTCTAATCTTTGGGGATCAAGGCACTTCTCCAAATGTTACAGGTAACGTCATGTAGTAATCCAGTTCATGTAGTAATCCAGTTGTTTTCGGACACTTTTTAAATAATAATAATAATAACGTTAACAAGCATGTTAGGGAGAAATTTTAGTTATTCATTAGTTTATGATGAGTTCTTTTCTTATTTAAATTAATATTCATATCCTTTGTTATCCAACGAAAGCCAATTTCGCCCTAACATACAGCATAGCAATATAATAATAATAACAATAGTAATAATAATA
>JAMKCH010011164.1:0-27855 GCA_023653785.1 Ophioderma brevispina | reverse complement strand
AATTAATCACTAGATGGGTGCAATGAACCGAAAATCTGATGATTGCAGCTTATGCTAAATATATAGCTACGGTCCTCTTCTGTCCATTGGTACCAAAATTAGTACCAACATGACTAGCATTACGTCATAATTACGGTCATGAATTTCGGATGTAAGCAAAACTGCCAATTCCCCCTTGACCAAGTACCGTATAGAGAAGTTTTCACCAAAAAGCTAGGAATATGAGTTTTCATGCAGTTTTTGCGCTAGCATAATGAAAAATGAACAAGTTTATATACTCAGAGCGTCGAAGTGCTATAGTAATGTTTTTAAGATGGTACAATTGCAAAATATCAATTTTTTCACCCTTAATTCCACTTAATGGAAATACTTAGTACTTTTTAATTGACGCTTGTGAAAGAAGAACTTAAAGCTATCCTGTTGTAACAAATTGTTAATGAAATCGGATTTTCAATAAAAAAATTCACGGGGTAGTAACCACCTCCCTTTTGGGGGTGTTTGTTATACAAAATGGCACAGTAGACGAGTGTTAAATTATTATCTGCACTTAAAGCTTTTGGTTCGGAATCGTTTGTATATGTGATTATATAATTATTCGTGTAGGTACTTTTATATTTTAGATGTTGAGAACTATGTTGTTTAACCAGGTAATGACTTAAATCTGGCTGATTTTGACTTTTTGGTCATTATCTCCATATTACCGTTTTAATATTGTTCGTCTTTTTTTAATTCATTTGTATATTTGGTCATGGAAATACAGGCATTTCTATCTGTATCTGTTTCCCTGGCTTAGGTGATTATTTAAATATTACGCTTTTAATTTTTTGGCTCAGAGTTCTATATTTGAACACATTTGAACTATCCAAGTTAGAACTTAGTCGGGACACCAGCGATGTAATCGATAGAAGCTATTGACCAATTGCGATTTTGTACAAAATACCATACTGACCTTCTCTACCTTCAATAAACATGCAGTCGTCGGGCTTGCGTTACCCGAAGATAAGTAGTGAGTGCAATAATACTATATCGGTTTCAAATTTATTGAGAGTTCTTGCATATTTTTCATTGGGTGGATATTGATTTGATCCTTGCCTTTTGCAGACTAGGCTGATGTGTCATTATAAACAGAATCCACTTACTTGAAATCGATGAATTCACTTTGTACATAATGGGCTGCTAATAATAAAGGCTAAAGCCATGGTTTGGCCGGGATGACAAGGATCTCCTAATCCACTTTGCGCTGTACATGTTAATGAATGTTGTTATGTGTGTATTGATAAGAATTCATTATTTCTCCATGCTGGGACGTCAAACAAGGTATGTTTGTACTTTTTTTGGGTGTCAATTGACTCGGGAGGGTCATAGCTATCCATTGTACACCATAGATAGTTCATCAATCCGTTCCGAGATACTAGGGTTGGGATCCGCCCCCCCCCCGGCTTCGGCGGTGATATGGTCAAAAGCCCGGCTCTTTTAGGGGTTTTTTTGTTTTAAAGAGGTATCAAATTTCAGTGCTTATAACCTTGCAGCTTTACATCAATTCACAAAATACGTTCAAACGTTTGCTAAAAAAATACAGGTCCTTTGTACTATAGCCAATGACCTCATTGGCTAAAATTAGCCCTTTAGAGTTGCAATCATTCACTGAACATATATACCAGATAGAGGTTTTTAAAGATAAAAAGGCAGCCATATTGGCCACCACTCTTCCCGCCCGAGCAATCTGTATGCGCTTTTATAAAACAGCCTACGAGTTACTTTTGAGATGGCTTTCCAAAGGTTTGCAGGTTATTTGGGAACCATCTAAAAACAACAACCAACAAATAAAAAACATCTGATTACAAATTCTTAAGTTTAAATTAATCCACGTCATTCATTTGATAGAAGCGAAATGTTTAGGCCCCTAGAATGTTGTAATAATAAACGTATGACAAATTCGCCAATTACACGTGATGGGCAAATTCGCCATGAACATTTTGGGACCATATCAATGCCAATGACTCAGGCATAATTGTATGACTTTAGAAAAACACATAATTCCATTAATCTATATGGAACTATCATCCCCAAAAACATAGGTCATCAAAATCAAAACCACTATTCAAGGGTTTTCGAGTTAATTAAACGATGATGTAACCACAAGATAAAGTTAAGCACAAACAATGAATTGGCAGGGGCAATGGTAAGGAAAATAATGTAAACAACTATGATGTAAAGATCTACATTTACCTCCAAATGTCATATATCCTGTGTTTTTCTAAAAAGAGTACTAATATTGGTAAAAAATGATTTTACAGAACTAGGTAAAAACTAAAATGTTTAAATAGACAAGTCAAACAAAATTAAACACTCTGTGGTGAATGTTTCTTGTAAATTAAACTAAATCAAAAGTAATGTATCTTGTAAAACTGTAACGCTTGATTTTTCATTTAGACTGATTATCATGTAGTTGAACTCGTGTATATATCTCGTATTGTGATTTTGTTTTTAATCGTTTAGCAATTATGAACTGCCTATTTGGAGAATCATTCGTAATTTAATTTAACTTCACAAAGCGCTTAAATTAGCTCATCTTAACATTCGTAGTATTCTGAACAAAGTTGATTATGTTTACAGTCTTTAGATATAGCATTGTGTTTTTGTGTACGTGATACCTTTGCAACAAGCAGTATTGACGATTCTGAACTAATGATAAATGGTTATAATTTATTCGTCTTGATATATATAATAATGAGACTCATGGTGGTACTGCATGTTACGTTAGGAAAATTTAACTTTTAGAGACAAAAATGTTTTGATTTGCCTAACACCAAGCCTATTGCTTGTGGTACTGTTTATCGTCTCCCAGATTCTCTACTACTGTTGAATCATATTGAAAAAATGTCTTTAATTTAAAAGTGTAATAAATTTATGATGAGATGTATGATTTGTGTCATTTTCAATCTGTATATTTAACAAAAATTGATTCTAAGAAAGTATCAAATCTTGCAAAAAATTAAAAGGTTCTCAGCTCATTACTGACTCTATACAAATTTACCTGATGAAGAGTATAACTACAATTGATTTGTTGTTGTATCTCGTCAAGAATTGGTTATTTCATCAGGTGTACATAGTTAGGGCCTTTAGGTCCGTATGCACAAAGACTTAGACCGGTCTAAAGTTAGACCTGTTCTAAGTGTATTTGAGTAACCAATCAAAAGACATTTTCTATGTATGACAAGAGTATTTTGTATTTATTTTGAGATTTGCATTTTAAATCTTTGAAATTTTGCTAGTTCTAAATTATGAAGAAAACCGAAAAAACTTCAATTTTTGAACGAAACTGATTTGACTTATACCATGGTCTAACTTTAAACCCGGTCCAACTTTTTGTGCATACGGACCTTTTTATGATCCAGTCATTAATTATATGTGATCTGAACTTTATCACAACTATTCAAAATTTTATTGGATCAAGTTATCCATTTTGATGATGTTGATAATGCTTTATCTACAATTTAGTTTCATCATGTTTAATGCATTATAAAATGCACCTTTTAAAACTAGGCGGTAGCCATATACATCTCCCTGCATGGGTTAATAATGACTTCCTGCATTATGCAAGATAGGGTTATTCTATACAAAGGCTCATAAAAACCAACGACCATACTGATTATCAAAGGCAAAGTCATTTAGAAATAAAGTCCATGATCGGAAATTTGTTTAAAAGGAAAGGTAATTTTTGGAAAGGTTTCAATTAATGAATAGTATGCATGATAATAAAAATTTACGAAAACGAACAAAAATAATGTCCGAGTAATAAGCATCTTATGGTATCTAGTCATCAGAGACCCTCCCTCCCCCGTGTTCGCCCCCCTTCGCGCGCTCGGTGGCCAGGCGGTTGGCAGCCAGCTTTCATTTCCTGCGCAAAACTGCCTGAACGAGTCCTTGACGAAGCCTGAACAGGAGTCACGTGCGCATATTATAAATAGATGAGTGGGAATTCCCGTACGGAGTCGCAACCGATCTAAATTGCCTTGCTTTAGTCGTGGTGCATGTGCTGCAAAACTATAAATCACAAATCGGGCATCCAAATCTTATTTAAAAGACCGGAACCTTAGAGAATGCTACATGCATGTCCACACGCTCATTCCAAGGTGGTGCATAGGCTAAATGGTACCGGGCCTGGTACAGGTCCGCAGCTATAAATAGAGCTAAATAGCAGTGACCCTGCGATTGAACCATGAGGTCAAACCAAGCCTCTTTCAAAATGGATCCCGTTTTTACCGTTAGTCCTAACAAAAAATACTTACATACACTGGAGTTGATTCTTCAACTCCCACGGATTTTTGAGTGGAAAATATTGAATATTAAACATATTTTCGACTTTAGAAATTTTGTCAAGTTTCGTGATTCCGTGCTAAACCTATGGGAAGGGAAAAACGCAACGACGCTACCACTTTGGCCGGCCCCCCCTGCTCGGTGCTCGGTCCGTGAGGGAACGAGGGTCCTTCTAGATGGTACTTTAATCTAACACTGTAAACTAATAATCATGGTAATCTCTCACATTCAAAGACATTGCTAACTTTTCCGCCAGTTTTCAACTTCCAAATGTCCTCGATTACGCGGCGGGTTAGTTTACTCGTATCGGGTCAAAAGAAGGTAAAAGATTAAAGGCTTTGACATCAGAGATTCCCGAGGGTGGCGCCCAATTTTTCTAACAAATTGTGTTTTTTGTCATTACCCGTACATAATGCAGTCCACATACTTAAAACATGTGTGAAATATCTCAGCATCTAATTCGGATATCAAACTTTGTTATAAAATTCCGGATCCTGATTTTTATAACCCAGGTAACCTATGGTACTGTTATACCACATATACATGAAAACGTAAAATCCGCTTCGCTCCACCAACTTTGAATTGAGAAGTTGAAGGCTAATATCTTAATTTAAAGATGCAACGGGAGATTTCACAATCAGGTGTCCCTTAGAAATCGAAGTACTGATTTATGTTGTCTCTGGCTGTAAAGGGCCTTTCCATCAAAATAGCTCCATTCTGAAACGATTTAAGCTGAGAAATGTTTATTTGGTACAAAAAGTGTGAAATTTCAATTTCTAAGGAGCAAATGCGAAATTCAGTCCTATATGTTTACATTGAATATAACAAATCAAAATCACACTTTTTTCTCTCTTTAAAAGACATTTCTGTAGCTAAATACAAAGTAAGACTTCGATTGAGTGTCGAATCTATTTGAAACTACATTATGACTAATTTTTTAATTAATACCCACATCAACTAAAATTTCGAAATCTCTGAGTCAGTCTTTAAAAGTTGAGTGTTTACAGAGACACTGGCACATTTGAAAACTAGTGCTTTTTATCCAACATTATTCTCCCCTGAAATGATTAAGAACCAAACAGCGTCCTTAAATGGGTAAACATAAGATCTAAATTAATGTCTCCCCATGTTTCCCACGATAAATAGCACCGTGTTTGATGTTTGACTGGTCTGTGAACTTTGGTGTTTTTTAAAAATATGATGATACAAGTCTATGATATTCATGTAATGTAACACTTTGTTGAAAGTTTAAGGAAAAACCTTTAAAGTTAGCTACAACTCACCTGGAGTCTTTTAACTCTTATCTAACGTCCGTTCTGTTTTTTTGGAGTATGTTATTTTTTTATGTGTAAAAATGTATCTCTCTATTCTTCCAATGCCTTAGACTATCATTTGGAGAAAATTTTAGAATTTTAAAATAGGTTTGAACATGTGCCAGTGCCGCTTTAAAAGCTCGTAATCGACGGCTGATTCAATGGGGTGTTACCTCCCCGGGGAGTAATGAGTAGCTCAACTTTTTACTCTCACAGTTTTTACCCGGCATATTTTACTCCTCAATTTCCAGGTAATAGACCTGGGGGGGGGGGGGGGGATGAAGAAAGTACCCATCTCTCAATTTGCACCGAGATCAAAAACATTACATATTTTATATGTGAATACGTGGACATTGTGTTACAAAAGTGAGTTAAAATAAAAAGGACCTGACCGAAAGTATTTTTGTTTTTATGGAAATACTGACGCAAGATATTTTCAAAAAATTGCTATACTGAGCACAGGCTGCAACATCTTTAAAAAAAAACCCCAAAGTTCTTGTCTTACAGCACGAGCCCTTCCTCTCCTCAGTCAGTTTTCCTATGAAGCACCAAAAAGATCCTGTAAGCTCTTTTAAGAAGAACCAGAATTTCAAAATCTCTTGAACACTTAAGTGGACCCGTAAACTACATTTTGCCAGTTTCACGAACCACGATATATTTTAAACTCATATTTTTTTGTCTTTGTCTAACTTTCGGATACGCATCCGTTTCTGAAAAAAAAATAAAAACCATTGACCGTATTAGAGAATTTATAGTGCAGTCCCTAGATACAATCATCCACAACGGAGTTCAAAGTAAACAAGTACTTGGAAAGATCTGTGTGTGGGGTGTGTGTGCGCAGCGTGTGGTCGTGTGTGTTTGTGCGGTGTTGTGTTGTGAGTGTTGTGTGGTTCGTATAGTTAATAAGTGAGCTTTGAGTAGTACCTCTTAATTACAGGCAGACGAAGTGGACTGTTGCATGGACTGTCCTCATATGCATCTTTACATACCCCTACATAGACATCTACATCAGACCTACACACATATGTCCTGCAGACCTTACAAAACACAGGCCATATGGACACACTATACTTATATATCTGTGGGAATAACAAGCTCATCGTGCTAGAAAAAAAGATAAGACAAATGTGACCTTTGGTGAAATGCGGACTTTTTAAATTTCCCCACTCCCCTCTCAGACCCCGGGTAACCACCACGAGTTACAAGGGTTCCCGGTGATAACCCTACATGAGACCAGAATCGAATGAAATGGTTACCCTCTCTGAGGACCAGGTCCTGGTTCAAATGCGATACATGTCAGACCCAGGGGAGGACCCTGGGGGAATGACAATAATTAAAGGTTATAGGGGCTTGTCCAGTCCTACAATATAACTAATTTGGCTAGGCTCATCTGGAAAAAAAGTTATGGCAAAATGTTGGCACATTTTTATACCAGGACACACACGTACATCCATGCACGCATCCAGACATTGCCATCATAAGCGGATTTGTTGTGCAATCCGTCAATAAATAATACTATCAAAATTAATAATAATACCGACTTTTCTCTAGAGGCCTCTAATCTTTAGGTTATCAACTCGTTTTAAGCCAACTGAAGAAGAAAGTGGAATGTTGAAATTATTAATTTACTCTAGCCTATAGTTATAAGAATTAATGATATACCGATTTCTATAGTGCCTAATCTTCTTAGGTTATAACTGTTTTAAGCCAAATGAAGAAGAAATTGGAATGTTGAGACTTATTAAGTTGCCCCCCCCCCGCCCCAATTTTTTTCTTGTTTTTGGCCCCCGTTTTGCCCCCCCCCGGTCCGAAAGAAAATTGACGGATTGGGGGCAAAATTTAGTTGATTTGGGGCCAAAAAATCAGCGATTTTGGGCCAAAATTGGTGCAAAAATTTCCAAATTTCCATTTTCACCCCCCCCCCCCCAGGAATCTGACACTTTTGCCCCCCCCCCAGATTTCAACCTTTGCCCGCTGTTTCGCCCCCCCCCAGAAAAAAACCAAGAGGTCTGCGCCGCCACTGTCGAAATGCCACTCTTTTCGGAGTCAAGCCCCCAATCCTAAATCTTTATCGACCGATTCTTTAAGCTCTAAAAGAGTGACGAAAATGCTCACTCTTTTTTGGAGGAACTAATAGCAATCAGAAAACGCCGCAAAAATCGCGCGTTGATTCTTTTCGAACAACATGGCGACGGCACCCGAGTAAGTGAGGACCGTCGGCAAACGGTTTTGAACGAGTTGAAATTAGTGGAGAAATCATAGATATCTTCACGGTGAGATTTTTGTATGTGTCTGTCACAGTTCATAGCATTTACAGACAAGGTGTGGAGAAGCATTAAATGTATTTACTGTATTATAACTCGTACATACGGAATCTGTCGCATTGTTCAAAAAACCCACTCAAACCGACGCACACCTCGAAGAACTTCTCCACTCACCAAAGAAATGCCTTTACCCGACCACGTCATTAATCAATCGCGCTAAACAAATTAATCGTGCGGAAATTGCCATACCCACCAGAAAAACCACTTCAAACGCACACATGTCGTCCTCACGTATCACCCTAAACTCTCTAAGACAGATTTTATTCGTAAACACACAACTACACTCACAAATCTTCCGTCTCCAAAAGTCTTCCCGAACCCTCCCCGTTGTCTTTTCATCGTCCCCGGAGTCTCAGAGACCTACTGATTAATGCAGCTTTACCACCTGAAACGAGAGAGAGGCGTCAGAATGTGTTTTAACCAAGTGTCCGGCGAAAAAAATGCATTGCTTTGATAATTCATTACTGTAGGCAAAAAATCACCAGCACTGTCACTCATGAGTCTTTTCCCCATCACTATCCAACTCCATTGTAAAATGTCCTGGCTCATCTACCTAATTACGTGCAACCACTGTCAAAAACATATGCTTAAAAACTACCCACTTCCAGTATACACTCGTTTTAATAACAACACTACTCTGTCCGACAAAATCCTCTACATACAACAACACCTAAGAAGTGCAAATCCTTACCCCTGGCACACCACTTCATTACCCCAACAACACTCGATTAACGACATGCGGCCTTATGGCCATCAAAAAAATTCACAATCACAAATGAACATATCATTCTGCAACCGTATTCCATTTTGGATCAACAAACTCCAAACACTAACCCCACGCGGCATTAATGTTGAGACCCGTTAAAACACTACTTTCGTTTCTTGTCGTTACCCCTCTCTCCTCCTGCTCACGTTTTGTCTCACGCCTTCGTTTGATTCGTCTGGACCATTCATTTTCACCACTCATTCACATCATACCTTGTCCCCGGTACGCAGCACCTCTTTTCCCCTGTTTGGTAAGCGAACTTATTTTTTCATTCTTTTCAATCTCCTTCTCTCCTCTGGATTTTCCACTTTGCATCTTGTTTTGTGGTTTTAGTTTTGTTTTCCAACCTTCCCTTTTATTTTATCCCCATTTTTAAAATGTACATTTTTTTCTTTTTCATTTCACCTTGCCAAGGCCTACGCCGAAACGGTGGCTTCGTGCTTCAGTATTTGCAACGTCCGCTTGGCCATATTTCTCTCTTTATACTTATTCCAGGCATCTATATCTATAATATATATATAATCAGATATATCAATATATATATTATAAATATATATGAAAAACAAATATATATATATATATATATATAATAATATGCTATATTCATGCTATCATTTGCTTTGTTTCACTGATTAAGAACAGGTATAGTGTGCCCTATCTATGACTTTTCGCTCCAACAGATATAAGCTTCCGATGTTCGAGGTCATAGTGTATATGTCCCTCAATTGTCTAATAATGACCTGTCAGGGAGGACAGTGGACCTGCAATAAATTCTAATAAAACATCTCCACATCGGATTTTTGTATCTGTTTGTTCTATGGCTTTGCTATCCATCTGGTTGGGCAAAAATCAGCTTTATTTCAGCAGGTCAAATTTCAAATTGACACAACTATCTGTACTGACGCGCTCGATGAGTAACTGATCCAAAGGGCGCGATGTGCTTCTCAACGGACTAATAAATTAGACACTCAGAATCACGCTTTAACACTGTCACAAATTGGCAGATGACTTGAGTCTGGGGCGGTGGTGCGTCGAAATTTTGTTAACGCTCCAAAAATATTTTTTTGGACCGTATACTTGTGCTTCTCTATGGTGTAATTCATTATACAGATTTTTGGTCACTACTTTTTATAATTTTGCAATTAATTCTGTTTAGAGTCGTATTTTTATTTATTAATATTGTCTGGCGGTACTGCGGTCGTAGTTTTGACGAAAAGAGTTATAGTCTACATTGTCCGTGGCAAACAAATGACCAGCAACACAACCAAATCCAGAAGCCACATTCCCGCGCAAATACGCCAGCATTCCCATACCTGATACCGTGAAAAGAAACGGCCACAAACACATAGTAGCCTCAAGGTACGCGGCGTAGGGCTATTTTCGCCTAAGTAATGCAACTGGCAAACATAAAGGAATTGTGGCGGACAGTAATTTTATCTATTTTTCAGGTCCATGTACGCTCGAAGCTAAAGCAGAATATTATTGAGAGCCCGTAACAATAGCACTACATGCACGGTATTTTTACAGAAAACTACCAACATTTTGAGATTTAAGTCGACATCAGAGATTTCGAAATATTATTGTTTTGTGTAATATGAAAAAAGTCAACTCGAACAAAAAAAAGAAAAAAAAAAAGATAGTAACCTACAATACCCAATTCGAAATGAGATGATCGGATTTTTCGTTTTTGATGCAATAAACATTTATGTGTAGTATTACTTCCCAGAGGATCTGTGTAGAACAAAATTCCGGATCCGGAATTTTATAACAAAGTTGTGATTTTCTATATGAAGGATTACCGATTAAGCTTAGGCATTTTCACACAGTGCTTAGATATATGGACAACAGTTATGTACATGAAAAAGCACGATTTTTTGGAAATTGGAGGCGGTCGGGGGGGCGGGGGGGGGCTCCTCAGGAATTCCTCTGAGTCGGGGGGGGGGGTGGGGGGGGGCCTTTACCAAATACTACTACTACTTTTTGATATCGAATATTATAACAAGTACTACCAAATTCGATATCGAAAATAGTAACATTTCAAAAAACTACTAATTTCGATACGAAAACTAGTATTTACATATCTCGCCGCGCACCGATTCTCAAAATTGCGTTTCAGAGGTGTTTCAAACCAACCATCACAGAGCTTGTTCAGTTGCGACAGAATTTTAAATTTTAAGTGTTCGGGATGTGTTCGGAAGAAAAAAACGGTCAAATGCCTTCTCCAATTTGCACACAAATGTTGGCTTAGATCTAGTAAAACTAAATAAAGTCATCTCTTGTTCCAATATTGGTGGTCACGGGAAATAAAACCTGGCCGGTTTCTGTTATGATCTTTGGTGTTAAAAAACCAAAACTGGACCACATTTATCCATGAATACCTCATGTACTGGACTGTGCCAAGACATTAGAATTTCACTTCGCAATATTGTGCCCGTGTCAGGCGTTTTCTTGATAAGGATTCTTGCCACCATATCATCCGTGCTTTGATATTATCCCGCCTTGACTACAGTAACTCTCTCCTTGCTGGCACCCACAAATAGTAATTTCACCAAACTGCACACGTATTCAAAAAAAAGCTGTCGTGTCGTCTCAGCTATGGCATCAAACGCCGTGAACACATTACTCCTTATATTAGGGACCTTCACTGGTTGCCTATCAAAGAGCGCGTCAACTTCAAAATACTCACCATCATTTAATAAGTGTATAAACGAGCCTTCAGCAACCATCTTATCTTCATCGGGACATTAATAATACAATCTTCTGCACGAAACTTCGTTTCTGCTGCCACCACACGGCTTGCTATACATTCACCCATAAAACAAAACCCATGCGCATAATTAATGCCTAAAAAAAAAAAAATCATGTCACATTCGGCTCCGCGTGTTTTTGAACAACCTTTCCACGTAACATCGGAAGCACAACACATGGCCCTTTTTTAAGAAAGATTTAAAACTCATCTAATGGAGCGTTTGGACTGCCAAATTGGCGACAACCCTCCCTCGGGCTACAAAAACGCACCACTTCTATTCGAAAATAGTAATACACAATTTAAAAAAATGATGGTTGTGGTCCAAACCGTTGGTGCAGGGAATGTTTTGTTTTTTGGGGTAACAAAAATCACGTTTTTTTTGAGCTAAAATAAGACTGGTCAAGATTTATGAATTTCTAGCAAAACAATTTTAAGCATGTAGTGCGATACTATCAATCTTGACGATTATATTTATAGATTTCTGTTTTTATACAAAATATAAAGGGTCTAGAATTTTAGCCCCCAATCACTTTTTTTCTCTAAAAAAACCCCTCCGTTTTATCACATGTCACCACAACGAGTATTAACCTGCACCCTTAATACATGTATACAAAACCTTCTCAATAACATAAAGGATACCATAAAATAGATTGTAATATTTTTACTTATTTAAAAAAATAAAAAATAACTTCGCTTATCAAAATATATGGGGAGACCCAAAATGCATGTTTCGGCCTAGAAATCATCGCTGCCACCAAATATTTCAAACCACAACCATCATTTTTTCTTAAATCTCATATATTATAATCCTTCAAATAAAGGTGATTGTGTTTCCCTGTTGTACTGAGGGGAGGGGTAAATCTAAAACTAGAGCACACTTTTTCGAAGCTCGGCCGCTACCGCGCTAATCTGTTTTGACAATTGATCTGTTTTTCTTAGTTATATTTCTTGGTAATTCCATTAGTTGTTCTAATATAGCGCATATAATATGTAAATGTATGTAATTATAAATCGATAGAAACTATAGAATAAAAATTCCTTTAAGGAATTGCCACGTCAATCATGAATGAATCTTTTTTTTTATATAATTTTTTAAAATAATTGACTTAGAGTGCTGAAATTGTAGTTTTGGGTTTTTTGTTTGTATTGATATTTACATTCTTAGAATTATGGGAATTATCAAGTTATATTGTTTTGGTACTCAGAAAATGGTATATTTCTATTCTGCGAGTATACTTTAATGAAATTTGGAAATTCATAGTGTGGTTTTTTAAGTAGAGAATATGTAAAGTAATGTTATTAATAGTGCATTGGAGACGAGTTCCTTGGGACTTTGGCGGCCAAACTTTCGCTTTTTTTCTTGACCATGTTTGTAAAAATATAAAAATCTCATTGAAAAACCTGAAAAGAAATTATGGTAAAATGAAAATTTTTTGTTTTTTGTACACTATGCCTAGCGGAAGCTTGAGACAATTTTTTTTTTATTTTTCCTTGCCTTAAACATTAGATAATTCTACATGAAATGTGCACAGTGGCGTAACCATTTTTTTTCAAGTGCACAATATTTTCAGGGGAAAAGCATATATTAAAATTTGTTAACATAGTATAGGCCTATGTGTGTTTTCATTTCATTCACTGTAAATTGGCACGTTTTTGCAGAAAATCACTAATTTGTCATTCAGGGGGGCAAGATTCCCCAACAAGTGAGGGGTGTACTTTCGCCCTGGCCACCCCCCCCCCCATCCCCTTCTGGGTACGTCACGATACCGGATATTTTGCCTATTTTTCGCCACCCCTGGCACCAAATACCATCGAAAACATTCCATAAAGCGTGCGTCGTGTCGCACGCCCTGGGCCCTATTACGGCAAGTATATGGAGTCCTCATAGCAAACCAACACAATTTAATTCCATAATCGTTGTAAACAGGAGCCGCCGATCACAAATTCGCATCTATTCTCTTGAAACAACTTAAGATAGAGCAATTTTAAACTTAGCAGTGACTCTTTAGTACCAGCATATCGGCAATAAAAAAAAATTTTAAGAGTCCTAAACATCCACAATGAGAAAATTGAGTTTAATAGTTTATATTTTCTCACTTCTAGCCCAACATTTACTGTACTCTGGCTCATAAATTTCTTGGACTTGGTAAAAATAGATTAGACATCGCTTTCCGTTCCTTGCCTCCGAGCTTTTCGTTCGTGGTTGTTAGCGTCCACGGGGGTGAAACGCATTCAAACCAGTTCGTGTTCCGTGCTGTGCTCTGACATTTGACTTTGCACGGAATAATTATTAGTATTGGGTGCTTTATACACACAAATGTCATAGAGTCGATACAAAGCAATCCGCCAAAATATCATTGTTGGCTGTTGGTGCTAAGTGGGTGGTTGGTGTTAATAAATTTTGTCCTACACATGTCCCACAAACTAATGAAATGATAGTCAGTCGTCCTTGATATTAAATAAACCACCTCAATGAACACTTTTTCACACCAAGCTTGTGCATTGCATTATGAGGAAAAAAGAGTATCTGAGCACATTGATCCAGGTACACTATTATTACACACCTTGCCACCTCTAACACATACATTAATTTGTATAATCACTACCCGATTAGTGTATATGCAAAGCGGCACCCACAGTAGGTGGGGAAGAAGCGGAGGCAGCAGGTGCTTCTATTGTTGGTACTCTCGATGTTTTTCTTTGTGGGTCGGCAAAACATTTTTTTTTTTTTTAAATACTTTTTGTATTTTGTTGCAGAATAAATTCTCCATATTACAAAATAAATATGTTACAACTATAATAAGACATTATCAACTGGCAACATCTACATACTCTACAATTTCCTACTGCAATCTACCTGCACATACAGTCTGTATATACATGTATACCCATATCACTAAATTTCTTTCCTGTGACCATACACGTGTTTGAATGAGAATACCGCTACGGTTGTTCAAATAAAATAGAATACAATTGTTTATAAAATAACTCTTGTGAATACATTTAATAGACCGCTCCAAAGAATCCCACAGAAAACCTAACTCTCTTTCCCAAATTCAAGAAACTAACTTCAGGGGGGTGGAGTTAATATTCTGCTGCCACCACAGCAGACTTCAAAAGCTCTTTGATCCTACAGAGCTGGCAACCGAATTCATTGGAAGGGTGCACAATAATTTTTTTTATATATATATACATATATATATATATATATATAAGATATATTATATACATATAGACATATATAGATTGTCAATCACATTAACACCCCACCACACCAGGTACCTATTATTATTACACCTGCCCACCTCTAACACATACATTAATTTTGTATCACTAATCACTACTAACCGGATTAGTGTTATATGCAAAGCGGCGCACCCACAGTAGGTGGAAGAATCGGAGGCAGCCATTGCTTTCTATTGTTGGTAACCTATTTTTCTATTGTGGTCGGCAAAACATTCTAAAGACGGTGAATTTCTAAAAGTTCGTAACGTTTTGCCTCTCTATCTATATACGAACCCTTTGTTAGCGGTCCCGTCTAAGCAACAAACAAATCTCTCTATTGAAGCCTGTATAGAAGATTCTAGTGAAAGTCACCGACCTAGTCACCGACGGCAATCGCGCATGTGTAGTACATTCGGGTGACTGACCTAAGTATACACAGAACCGAATGGCAGTAACTCTGTGTGTACATTGTACGTGTCATGCAAACCATCCTTGACCGCGGCACAAACACGTTCCGCGCATATATGACAGCAATCAATGCTCCCATTACGATTTCCCAGTTCAAACTTGGTTGCACTGCTGGAAAATAGCCATGCATATTTGCATTGTCACCTTATGTAAAATTAAATGTCACCTTGCATGATACACTGTGGGTCAGTGAATGATCTAAGTAATCCCGACACACATATAGTGGAGCGGTGTGGACTCGCAATATTGTGCGACAATACTCCCCTCCCCATTCGGCAACAAAACGCAACCACTTCTATTCGAAAGATAGTCATAAATAATTTTAAAAAATGATGGTTGTGGTCAAAAACTGGGTGGCAGGTGTTTTGGGTAAAAAAAAAATCACATTTTTGAGCTCACACAGTAAATATATTCAAGATTTATTAATTTTTAGAGCAAAACAAATTTTAATCATCATCAATCTCTATCAATCTCTGACATTTAGATTATAGATTTCTGTTTTATTAAATATATCAAGGGTCTAGAATTTTAGCCCCAAACTCAAATCACCTTTTTTTCCGAAAAGCATCCTTTTACACGTGTCCCCCACAACGAGTATTGAACCTGAACCCTTTATGCAACGATACAACCTATATCAATTAACAAAAAGGATACCATTCAAATAATAAGATTCATTTTTACCTTAAATAACATAAAAACTAATAATTTTCGCTGAACTTGCAGCCCAAATTACACATTTTTTCGGCATAGAATCAGCCCTGCCAGCCACCAAAGATTTCAACCACAACCATCATTTTTCTTAAATCTTATAATTTTATCCTTCAATAAGTGGGTGGTGTTTTGTGTACGGTGGGGAGGGTAACTCGAAAACTAGAGCACTTTTGCAAGGCTCGGCCGCTGCGCTTATAGTACATCCTCACTAGTCCATTATATCGCCGCATATTACGATTATTTAGGAGTACTTTCTCAACCCTCAATTTCCGGGATTGACTCATGGCGCAAACGTTGACTGACATAACACACCACCACCACCGCAACAACGGAAAAAGTCTTATTTAATTCTGTTTTCAATCACTTCGATAGCCGAGACAGTACCGGATTTTCCCCTCATTATCATTGTCGCATATAATTTTTGACCACCTGAGGAATCTCAAAAAAAAACAGTTCTCTCGAAAACGTCATGAACACACTTCACAGAATTTCTCCCCAAGCTTGTATCACAAAATATGACGTCACCAGTCAGTACTTAGAGTATGAGCGGCGCTCTTCATTGGTAAATTGTATTGGAAGAAGTGGGTGTACGTGCTAAGCTGGCCGCTTCATCATTGATTCTTGTAATTACGTAACAAAACAAACTCCGATCGTATGTATTCCTTAGCCAAGTTACTATTATCGCCCTCTAATATAAATTACTCATACGTGTTGTACATTCATTGCGCTATATTCGGCTCGCGCCACGGGGGGAGGGGGGGCATGGGTGGGGGGGCTTCCCCCCCCAAAAAATAAATTTTTTCTTGCCCCCCTAGTTGCCCCCTGGCCGAAAAAAAATGATGGATTTTTTGGCAAATCATGCGATTTGGGGGTGGCCAAAAACAATCAACCATATTTTGGGGAAATCAGCGTATTTTGGACCAAATTGGTTACAAATCGCCAAATATATTTGATACTTTGCCCCCTCAGAATTGGCATCACTTTCTCCTCCCCCCCCCAAAAAATTCACTTTAACCCCCGTCCACATCCCCCCCCCCCAAAAAAAAAAAAGAGGTGTGGCGCCGCCCTGTCAGTTTGGCGACCACGCCGAAGGTGAAAAAAAACTATACGGAATCTATACAGTGTTTTTTGCACGCTAAATCAGAAGAGTTGAGGCTGGTTGAAGAGGAAGATTTAGGCCACGTAAATATTTGTAGTTTGTTATGAGTGACCAAAACTCTCAATTAAACTTAAATTATTTTAAAGAGACAGACTGTCAAATATTATTTTCTTGATGTAAAATAACTTTGCTTAGTAATAATTACCTTATTCGTATAATTTTCTTATATTGAATGCTTACACAGAGTTTGTTCAAGTGTAGTGGTTTGGAATTTATTCAGTGGCATTTGCCTTTGAATATTTCATTTCCCCTTGAGAAAGGGCCATTTTTTAATTAGGGCCTAATCTATTTGGTATCGCGCCTCGATTTCTATTATACGGATTGGGTAAAGCAACTCTCATAACTAATGGAATCGTCGACACTCCCAAAAACTTTTAATAACACTGACAGGGAAAACATCCTACAATAATATACGTTTAGAAGTTCCAATAATGTAAAACGAGTCTTACAATTGGTCATACGCACAATGATGTGCAATTAAGCAACTTGACGGAAATCATGGCGATCCCTCAGTTTTGCATACTCGAAATGTCTACACAAATACACAATTAGGGTGGATGAAGATAGGAGAGTTATGAACCTACCTCTGATTCATTGAACACGAGATGACGAGAGGACACCATTATCATTGTACGTGTAATTTGTGACAGTTGTGTGTGGTGTGTGGGTGAATGTCACGCTGGGCGTATGTGTGAAGATCAACCGATACGTGTTCTGATCCAGAGAAGACAGGAATCCGTTGAACCAAGACATATACCAAACGTCGCGATTTTGGTAAGATGTTGTCATGGGCCTATTGGCAATAATAATTACCTATAGCTCCGCTTCAAGGTCCATTCAAACGATATTTTAAAATTTCTACTTCGTCGATTTTTGTATAAACATCAAACGGTCCATAGTCCATTGATAAGTAGATATATCGCAAAAGTGAACCTTTTTACTAACTTCATACTATGCAATATCTTTAAAAAAAAGCGTGTATTTAAAACCATATGTAAGCCGCTGATTGTTAGTAGAAAGAACTACCGACAGCTCATGTTTTTCTAAATGGGGTTTTCCATACGTGACCCCTTCTTTCTGACACCCTATAATAAAGTGTGGTTTATAAGGTCCTTTAAGGTTTCCGAATCATAAGGGGTCATAAAGAAGGTGTCCCCATATGGAAACACCCTTTCTAAATTGGTCGGATTGTAACCTTTTTGAACATGAAATGTGATATACATTTCAGTTAGCTAATTAAAGAATAATGTGCATATTGTGCTATGACATATGCTTTTTATTACTGATTGAAGAGGCTACCATTGTGCATATGATCTTTTGTGCCCCTTTGATGTATAAAAGAATATAAGTGCACTTGGGCCCTCTGAAAACAACTTTCTTAGGATTTTTTTCCATGAAATTCGCACGCATCCTGTCTCCTCATAACTTTATATTAACTGGAAAAGAAATGTGAAAAACTTTATTAATCGGTTCGGAAATTAGGGGCGAACATTAATTTTATGCGCGCGAGATAGATGGTCCATTTTGATTTTATAACTTTGATTTTCCTTCGCCACATTGTGAACTGAACACAAACTTTAAAAAAGTTGTGCTTTGGACCGAAAAATAGCAACAGAAAACATTTTGTGTTATCATAATTTTAGAAATAGAAGAAGTATACGCCAAACTATACCCAAACAATCTCACAATATCGTGGCAGGAAACAAAACTCATTTTGTTTTTCTTTTCTCAGCCTCCCCCAGGACTTGAAGTCCATTAGCCTCTTTATGCAAAACCTCCATTGGTTACCGGTCACAAAACGCCTTCAATATAAAATTGGTCTGTATGTGTACAATGCTTATGATCGTGGTCCTGAAGTATTTGTCGTCTTTTACTTACTTATAGGCACACCTCAAGGTCCGGTTACGGAATCTGCAGATAAACTCTTCTCGCAGTGCCCTCCAGTAGGTTAACGCATTGGTGAAAAGGCATTTTCCGTTGCTCCAGGGTCCTCAACTAGGGAACTCTCTTCCACACATGCTAGAGGTGCAAAATCCTCTGTTATTAAGAGTCACAGAAATCTCTTGAAATCACATCTGTATTAAGTGTACTTGCCTATTTATTTTGGGTGTGTGCTGATATTTTTCAGTTCAGTGCTATGTTTTTGTTGCGCCTTCATCCATGCATTTGGATATTTTTTTTTGCGGCAAAGAAAAATTATAGGATCATCTTATGTACTATGTACGGACCCTTCTGATGCAAAAATCTCCATAGAACCCCTTCGTTTTTCACACCTCCGGGTATTTGAGATTTATAGTTTTATCGCATGCATGTCGCTATGACTTTACTGATAAGATTTTAATCTCCCCCCCTCCCGCGCAGTAACTCTAATTTTATGACTACACACTGGTGTGTATTTAGTACTACCGAAACACTCCCGGGCTATTTTAACGTATACGTCTACCGAACCCGGGGGTTAGGTAGCCGTATAACCGGTTACCAAACACTTCCATATAAGTCACCCAAAAAATAGTCGCGCCATATTTTGTTGTTCGTTTAGTTTCTTTTCCTTTTCTTTTCCCTTTTTTACCATTGGAGATGAATATCACCCTACCGAGTAATGGTATATATTATTAACTCAGATTACACGTAAGTTTTCTACATAACCTGTCCTTTTTTGGGAAAAAAAATGTCCGTAATTGCGACTGTCGAAACATTATCGTGTGCTTTTTACCTTGCAAACCCAACAAAATGGATACCATGGCCCCACGGGTGTTTCGTTTCGCATATACCGGAGCTTATTTCAACTAAATCATTTTGAATTGTATTATTGAATAAAATAAACATTGCGGATGTTGTGTCGTCAAATACAACATTCTGCTTTTTGGAATGTTTTTCATTACAACCCTGTCTACGCTTGTTTATTTGTTTTTTTTTTATAAACAATGTTGATTGTTTTCGGTTTGTATTAAATGACAGCGAACCGAAATATGTAAAGGGGGGCGGGGGGGGGGGGGGGGGTTTTTAAAACCAACTTTTGTTCACTGTTTTCTCTCTCCCTTTATAAAAAATGGATCATTTAATCTTGTTTCAATCAAGTTAAATTAATTGAAAGGTTTATTCTCTAATCAAACTGATATGGCTTGTACTAATGCAAAACACGTCGTTAAGAGGTTTGTTTGAAAAAAGGAACGATTAATAAAACTGTGTCGTAAGCCTATTTCTAAATTAAGGGGGGAAATAAATGAACAATTATATCAAACATTTTCATTTGACGTATCTTTTTATTACCATCTAACTTATTGCAAAACCATTTTACATGATTTCTTTTCATAATTAAATTTTCTTCTCCTCAAAGGAATTTTATACACGATGACTAACTCATGATACATTAAGATTTTTTTTACAATTGGGCCTATATAGTTTATACAAATCCAAATACCCATTCACCCATACACACACACACACACACAATCAACACAAACATACGCAGTCTTCAACGCATTATACTCATATCACGTCCATACCTTATCCATTCAACACGCACAAACACGCCAACTTTAAAAAAACTAAAACATTTAACTCTACTTTAGATGTACACACGCGCTCGCGCGCGCCCCATACAACACACCCACAACCCACACACACAAACCCCCACACACAATACATTTAGGTAAATAATTGTATATTTGTTGGCTAACAAGTATACAAAACTTAAAATGACCAATGTTTTAATGAGAATACAACTTCTCTAAGTTTTGCAGTTGATTGGTTTTAGGTTTATTGTATCAAACCAAGTAAGAAAAAGCGTTGTCGTCGGCATAATCCATTTCGGTTAATGTTTAGTACTTAGTACGTGCGGCGGCAACTTTGGGTTTCTAACCTTTCTTATCCTGTTTGTCCTTTTTGTTCCTTTCATTTAGCAATTTACAATATATAAGTTCCATATCAAAATGTTTTTTGACAATTTTAGTTGCTAATTGGCTATAAGAGTTCTGTAGCAATCCCTATTTAAACTTAAAAAAAAAATTTCACACAAAAAAAGGTCGTACAGATACTAAAGTTTATATAACAATGATGTCGGAAATGTGCCCACTCTTATGCAGTTTTTGGTATATGTTTTTGGAAAACGATAAATTTAAAACGTGCGCTAGCGCTAAAATGCTTAACTCTGGTAACTCTGCTCACGAATCTTTAAAGAAAAAGTAGTTTGATATAGTAGAATTAAATTTGAATAATTTGAATTTAATCAAAATTGATTACTTGAATTTTCCTGTTGGCACGACAGAAATAAAATACTAAATCGGACGGTTGGAACTAAGTGAAAAACGAAAGTGAATTAAAGATAACGATGCAGGCAAATTAATGTTTTTGTTCAATATTCAGAGTTTAAAAAGTAAGGTATTTTCTTATTTTCCTTTTTAAATAAAAAACAAAAGTCTGAAGTAAAATGAAAATGGTATAAATATTTTAAAAGAATATCTTGTTTAAAGAAAAACTTGTTTAAATCAAACCTATATTAATACAAGCAAAATAATATAGGCTTGATTTAAACAAGTTTCTAAATATAAGCACTGTTAAAACAAAGTAAATAGCAGGCACAATGTAGACACGACATTGGCAAAGATAACGGAAGTTGATAGAGAGCGGCACAAAACCACTCACGTAGTTAAAGGGGCACTGGCACATTTTCACAAAATATGAAATTTCTTCAATTTTATCTCAAATGATAGTCTAGGCCATTGGAAGAATAGAGATACATTATCACATAAAAATAGCATACTCAAAAACATAAGGATGATAATAAGAGGTTAAAGACATCCAGGTATTTTGTAGGCTAACCTTTAAGTTTTCCATAACTTTAAGCAACAAATGTGTATATTACATGAATATCATAGACTCGTACTCATTGATAATAAAACCACAAAGGTGACAGACCGGTCAAACAGGGTGCATGCCGTGGGAAACATGCATATGGCGTGCGTTTTCGTGTATTTAAGGCAATTTCCGTCGTCTGCTGAATTAATGTCGCCGGCGACATTAATTTATAAAATCTTTCTGTTTACCCAGAAGAACGCTGATTTGGTCTTAATCATTTCAGGTGAGGGCTAATGTATGTAAAAGCTTTCCAACCATTCCAAAATATCGATTTTGAAAAATCTTGAGGGCGCACTATTTTTCAAATGTACCAGTGTCTCTTTAATCCGGTGACTAAGCCATTGATAACCAACCGGCCTCGGGAACCAACGGTGTAACGCCGCTGATTTCAGGGATCGGTATCACGCATAGCACTGTACAGAGGTCAGCGTCTAGCTCAGCAAAGGTCAGCGTTTTTGCTAAAGAGCGTGTGAGACGACGGATCGTGGATAGAGCGACCAGCTACTCCGTCTAGTAAAGGATGATCCTCCTAACCTGGCTGCCGTAAGGATCAAGTCTTGAGTGGACTACTTTTTTGCGTGGCATCTGAAAAAATGGCTTTAAAATGTCTGAAAATGCACTAGTTATATTAAGAAAGTGGTGGAATTTCATGATTGACATAGTAGACTATGTTTTCTCAACCTAAGTGGCATTTGGACAGTGAATTTGAGGCAGTTCGCTCCGCGTTCATCAATTTCACATCGATTTGCCCACTACTAGCTTTAACAACTGTCACTGATCTTTACAGATACAGATCAGTGAACGACTATAGAGAATCTTGTGTTGGGCGGTCTGACGTGGGGCGAGTTTGGCGATTCGTAAATAAAAACAATTCTGTTCACCATATGTTCAAAACTTGGTTATTTGGTGATTTTAGCTTGTACTTTGGGGTGATATTGTAGTATTTCCCCTGTGAGTTTTAAATGTGAACGTTTCAAAGTTGCCATTTTTCCATAGATGTGCATAAGTTAGTGGTGTATAACCAATAGGTTTCAAAGCGTCATGATCAAGATGAATACAGAAAATATAGTTGAAATATAAACATTATGTGAGTCGAGTCATTTGAAAGAAATTGACCATGTACAAATAAAGTGACAATGCCTAAAAAAATAAAAAATAAAGGGAGAAATCACGTATCAAAACATCAGAAGAGCTTAAAATAGATTGGGAGACCGTTCCTACAAATTCAAACGTAGTCTATAACTTCCACTCAACGCAATGTATCGGCTACATCATTACGCCCATAAAAAACTTAAAGGCTCAGTCACACAGCCGATTTTTTGCTAGAAAACCACTTCCTGACTGCTCAAGACTGGTGCCGATTGGCCATTTTTCGAAAATCGTAATTTTCCTTTTTCAGGTGTAGTTTTGGCCAAGTCTGGGACTGTCCTGTACAGTCTTCTGCAGTCTTGTGTGGTCGGGAGCACGTGGCAAATTTGGAAAAACCCGCCACGATTTTTTCTTGCAGCTTAAAAAATCGTGGCGGGTTTGGGAATTGGGAAGGTCGGCTTGAACACGAGAGCGGTTTGGAAGCGGTAGCCGATGAGTTGGCGCGCATCATGAGTGGTTGTGTGCAGTTGGAAAGTGGTCGGCCACTGAGTCTGCTCCAAGCGGTAGAAAAGATGCAAGCCAAAACGGGACAGGTAAATCGGCGACTGAAACTCGGCGACTAAAGAAGAAGTCACCGACTTGACGTCTTGACAGCAAAGCAAAAATCACCACTTGTGCTGTTCGTGTTAAGGTTTGTGACTGATTGGGAACTGAACAAATGCCATGGCTGGCATCATTTTGTGATGCTGTCGCCTATTGCTAGGCGATGGGATTTATTTTCTGTAAATTTTGTAAGTTGAACAAGACTGTAGCCGATTTAAAAAATACATCGCGGTCCCGACCGCGACGGGGACCGCGAGTTCGTCTGCCGTCGCGGTTTGTGAAGGGGCCAAAGGTTAGATGAGGTCACCAAGGTCATAAACATGGTCACCCCAACCCCGCCTCCTCCTTTCCACCGAAAGTTACATCATCGAGCCTTTACGGAAATCATACGGCATGCAATCAATTAGGGTTAACATTTTTGACACACACACCACACGCGCGCGCGCACGCGCGCACACACACACACACACCCACAACACACACAGACAGACATAAGACCAGGGTAATCCCTTGTGTTTTCTGCAATTATGCAGAAGACAACAAAAAATTGAGGTAGTAGTGGGGACTCAGAGGTAGGGTCGAGAGCTGTATTCTGTGTGCTGTACCTAAAGCCGAACCGCCCACTGAAGGTTACACTGAAGGATGACATGACTCATGAATGGTGCAACACGTGTGCGACTCGTGAGTGTAGATGGTTGATGCACCATCTGCCATGTACGAAGGTGACCCGGGTTCGATTATCGGCGAGTGCTCTTTTGAGGGTTTCTTCTACTCTGATCTTTTTTTCTTTTTCTTTCCAATTGATTGTTCTTCTTTATAGGCATAACGGCCATTAAAAATCACTTCACATGCGACCCCGTATGTGCGTACCCTTTAAGCACATATGATTCTCCGATTATATATATATAGATATATATAGCAAGTAAAGTTATACATTCCTTAAACACAGAAAAATTGAGTGATAAATACCTCAATAATTCGATGCGTTACTTGCAACATCCTATCAGGAGGACTCATGAGATGTAGGGTGGAGTCAGCTCTATACTTGACCGGAGATGACCTTTGTCTGATAAGAGCATTATATAATGAAGGAAGTCCACAAGCCATGAGTCACGGTGAGTTGAGGTGAAAGTTTTCTAATTTGTATGGCCTCCCGTACTTGTCGGGACATTTCTCTGTCCTCTCTTTCCAAGACCTTTACATTTCCAGTCAATGTTGTGAGAAGCAATGGAGCTATGTTCAGATACAGCAAGATGGAGTTCTGCTGGGGGCTGCGGATTATGTTCTTTAAGGCGCGGGCCCAATTGTCTTACAGTTTGCCCAATGTATGTCTTAGGGCATTGGTTGCAGCTAATTTGGTAGACGGCAACCGAACGGTTCTCCACTGGGGGAACTGGTTTTGGTGATACAAGGGTTTTGCGAAGGGTGGTATGGGGTTAAAATTTGTGGCAACCCCGTGGTATTGGAACACACGCTGAAGTTTTTGTGAGGTCTGCAAACAAATGGAATGGTGATGAAAGCTTTGTTGCGATTAGCGGGAGGATTAAACGTTAGCCGTAGGGGGAGCAGAGAGTTGGGTGGGATTTGCTTTGGCTTTTGGCAAGGTCAAAAGCCCACTGCCGATAACCACAGTCCCTAAGGCACGCTTGTATGTGATGGATTTCTTTCTCCCTTTCTTGTGGATTTGTAACTGCAACTTCCGCTCTGTGGGTAGAGTATGATGA
This sequence comes from Ophioderma brevispina, assembly GCA_023653785.1. Taxonomy (NCBI): domain Eukaryota; kingdom Metazoa; phylum Echinodermata; class Ophiuroidea; order Amphilepidida; family Ophiodermatidae; genus Ophioderma; species Ophioderma brevispina. The sequence continues at coordinate 2,547 of JAMKCH010011164.1, read as the reverse complement.
CACTAAGTTTGTGAGAGATTGGATGATGGGAATTAAAGTGGAGGTATTGATCCGTGGGTGGTGTTTGGCGTTATGTTGATGTCTGTGACCACTTCCTTGCTTAATTTTGGTGTCCAAGAATGCAAGTTGTCCTTCAGCTTCCGCGTTAACAAGTAAAATTTAATATGTGGATTTTGCGTGTTGATGAACTCAAAGAAGTTTGCTGCGTCAGCTTTATTGAGAATGACAAACGTGGTCTCGACAAAACCTCAACCGATTTTGGGTTTGATGATGGAGTTATTGATGATGGAGTTATTCATTGTGATATTCGACAAAACTTTGGCAAGAGTTGCTTAAATTCTGTCAGAAACTTTGAAAGGACACATCTCGGAAAATCGCGGAGATATAAAAACCATCTCCAGTTTAAACTTATGTTTTTCAACTCGCCGAAATTAATTTCAAAAAAGCCGTGGTTATGATCGTGCGTGAAAGGAAACAAGGCTAATAATATCCTCAAACAACGCAGGAAGACAAGTGGCGTACCAGACTTACAAAGGGGGGCTGAAGGGTTGCCAAGACTTTTTTTGAGGGGGCAAAATTGGGTTCCTTCTCCCTAGACACTGTACCCAAAAGGTTAGTTCATTTTGGGGGGGCGGGGGCGGAAGGGGGGCAGGTTTGTTTGGGGGGGCTCTCGCCCCTGCCCCCCCCCCCGCTGGTTACGCCACTCCGACGAAGAGTCTCTTCTAATGAAAGAATCCGTCAAAACAACGTTAAAATCAGGTTGTTAGAATCCAAACAAAAGGACATCAACCGATAAATTAGCTGGGGATTTACCCGACCGGAATTTGATGTGTGTGTGAGTTCACCGCGACTTGCAGCAATTGGGACGAAAATCGACGTGTGAAAGACCGTCAAATTCGGCAGTCTTGCATCGCTTAAAGAGACCGCTGCTGAATCTGTACAATTATCGCCAGAATGGAGCGCAATTGCGTCCAAAGACCACGAACTTAACAAAGACAAACTGGGTGGTGAACCTGTCGTCGAAAGTATTAATCGTATGGAAACTAAGGTACTTCAATACGGCTTAAATTGTGCCCCGTCACCCAGTGAAAATTCCGTGTCTGATCTAATCACAGGAGAGAGACTGATCGCTATCAAAAAGTTCAGTATAGCAAGAGTATTGATGAAGATTCGGTAGCCGAACTTCGAGCCAAGGTTACGAGCACGTTAAATCAAGCTAACCTCAAAAGCAACATCACTTGGGAGGAAAGAACTGCCCTCCGTGACTTAAAGAAAGACCAAAACATCATCATACTCCCCCTGATAAAGGTAGAGGGTGTGTCATATTAGATCGCGAGCCGTATGAATCAGAAACTTGAAACCTTGTGCATGATCCCAAAACCTACCGTAAGCTTGACAAAAGATACAACCAAGTCGCATCAAGCCAAGCTAATTAAACTTCTCAAAGAGTTTAAGAAATCAGGCAATTTGAGTTGAAAACACAGAGTACAATCAAGCTTTACCCAACCTCTTGTTGTGTACCCCAATTGTATGGAACACCAGAAAAATACATAAAGCAGGGGCCCCACTTCGCCCGATTTGTTCCAGAAAACTATGTCATATTGAGACCGGCCAATACCTGAAGAGATTTTCCACTATAGTTGGAAAGTCGGTATCACTCAAAAATATGAGGGGGACTTTGTTTACAAAAATTAATGATCTTGTGATTTGAATTCTGAGAAGATACTTGTGTCCTACGACGTTTCCTCATGATAACCTGCATACCAGAACTAGTTGCCATTTCAAGTTGTGACTGATTTGTTGAAACAACATTCCGATTGGAAAAGCAAGACAAATCTCACTGCCAACCAAGTTATTGAAGCTGCTTCAACTCATCTCAACAGTCTTATTTCGTGGCCCGCGGACAAATTTATACACCAATGCGAGGGCGTGTACAAGGGGGGTCGGCAAGCCCGGTGATCGCCAACTTGTTTATGGAACACTGGAGACCAGTGCTTTGAATAACTCCATCATCAACCCAAACTCTGGTGAGGTTGTCGATGGACACGTTTGTCATCGCTCGCCATTATTTATGTTTACTTGCCTCGGACACATTGTCCATACTAAACATGAAATCGTACCCTGTTTATACAGCCTCAGACTCACATATCAACACATTTACTTTGAGATCTACAAGAAGAAATTTTGTATGACTTTTTGGTAAATAAGCGGGAAAAAATCTTTTGTTTGGAAAGTTTTGTTTGCTGACTGATTTTGAAAATAAATTTGTAATTCTGAGGCGGATAACAATATGCACCAAATCAATGGTAATGAAAATGTTTAAATTAAATAGGGGACACAATTGTCCATTTCAGTGTCATTAAATGCCCTATAGATGTCTAGGTTTCATCTTTAGTTACATGGGACAGGACATCCATCCACATCGATGGACGTGAAACGGATGTTGAGTTTTGTTTGACTAAAACACGTACTCATGTTGAATGTTAACTATCTCCAAACTTAAAGGGCTAAACGAGGTTTCATCCGTGTCCATCAGGGCAATCTGTT